>JAADVK010000849.1:0-15529 GCA_023334975.1 Globisporangium sylvaticum | reverse complement strand
TTTCATCTAGGAAATATACACTCTTCACAACTCGTGCTAATCACTGTTAGCACCAAGAGACATCTGCAGAGGGTACCGACCGCAGCTCAGACAACGTCGCGCATGCTCTTCCTCTTGTGGGCTTCCGAGGTCTTTTTATTGTGAGTTAAAGTTTGTGGCTGCGCTGCTCCTTGCCATAGTGCGCGAACCCCAAGCACTTGTCGACGCTCAATCCATCTCCCCACTCGCAATTTTTGCCGCACACATTATTTTTGCTTCTTCCCCCGCTTTTGCTGGCTTTATTCGTAAGCATTTCGTTCAAAATCTGCCTGAGTGCATCATCACAAAACATGGGTCAGAATGATGTAAAACTCGAATCTCACCTCTGTTCAAACCCTTATTTGATGCAAAAATACACCTTGGCTCGCAAAATCAGCCAAAAGTTGCAAAACAAATATTTCATAAAATTTCTCGTTCTGATGCAAAATCGTCCTTACACGAGACAGGCCATTTTATGTAAACTACCTCACCCTCTGGGTTATTTTCCGGAATCCTGGACCAGAAGTCATCGCTCGGCTTGTTTGCTGGTTCGACAAGGATTCCTGGTTGAACTGGTCACCTGGTGGTAGACAATTGAGAAGTGAAAGCGGGAGAGGTTGAAAAACACACAAAAACGATGAGGAACACACAACGGACCTAAAAACCACTGAATGGTTCATAAAACGAACGAAATACGCATAAAAATACATGGAAGGAGCACATTGGTTTAATAATATCATACATATAGAACAGATTTCAGAAAACTTGGGGTAGAACATACATCACCCATGTTTGCACCAAATGCGCCACAAACGACACATTATCATGAACCACAAAAAGCAGTGAAAGAGTTTGTGAGTGTTGACGGGTGCACGCTAAATCTTCCATAACGTACATCGACTATTCAGAAGTGCGCGCGTGCACCACGGCGCGGCGTGCTTGCGCCTTCAGCTTGTGCAGTCCCAAACATATGTCGCTTTGGGAGATTATTTTGAGGTTGTGGAGGGCTCACACCCAATAGTGCGCCGGTTAGAGTATAACATACTCTAATCGGCGCACTATCGACTAACCATACGCTGGAGGACAGGCAAGTTCGCTCAGTAGCACGACCACGGTCCACTACAAAAAATTGGACCTCGTAAAATGAGATATAGTACCACTGTGATGAGATCATATCAAGCCAATTATATTGTTGTAATATTTGAGTGCATCGATTTAATTGGCGGAAAGTAGGTTCGAAGAGTGAAGTTAGTAAACATCCTCTGTTGTTGGGCGAAAAGCATCCCGGGCGAACTTGCCTGACCTCCTGTGTATACTAGCATTGTGTGAGTTAGTTGGTAGTCCCTCAATATATGGTACCGACACCTATTTCATACCATGTGCAGATCACTTGAAGTCGCCTCTTCGTTTGGTAACTGGGTTTTAGTGTGAGCAACCTGCTTAATGCCTAGTTTCCTAATTGTATTTCTATTGGGCATTTTTTAGTGTTTCAACATCAAATTTCGCTGTTCATCATTTATAGTGTGGACCCCTCAAAATTACGATGGTTTTGCTTTTTGTGTTCACATTTTATGTTGTTTTATCCTGATTACCGAGTTACGCAAATGGTTAATATGTGGACACATAAATATAATTTATTTCTATTGAGTTTCACGTGCACAGTTTGCATAAACAAAACTACATCCCAGCCAAGCCGCTGCATTGTGATTGGCGTCATGTTCTTGTTTTGTGTGTTTCTTATGCCCGTTGAGTGTTTCTCACGACTTTTTGTGTGTTTTTCATGTTTTCTCAGTGAAAACGGTGCAGACACTTTCACAGTGACCAGTGCGCCTCGACTGTACGTAAATTGAATAATAGGAATTCTATACCATCCGTCCCTCTTTCATCATTCACTCTATCCGTCCTAGCGTCCTGCTCTCGGTCTCCATTGAGCTGCTATTAACTGCTTCATGCGCAGCGCCTGGGTCTCTCCATCCTCATCCTCATCCTCCTCACGCTCATTCCCATTAACTTCGTCCTCGTCGACCTTGGGCTTTTGGATCGTGACGGGCATGTAGTAGTTCATCTGCTGCGCGACCCCTCCTCTGTCGCTGAGGAACTTGCTGATCCTCGCCGATAAAAGCTGCGACGGGTACTCGATCACATGGTACGAGACGGTCCCGAGCAGCAGCACGAGCGAGAACTGCGCGAAGAGCTTGTTGTAGTACTTGGGCTGGTCTCGCACCCAGTGCGCGTAGATCACGAAGCTGTGCAGCAAGTACACCGAGAAGCTGACCTTGCCCCAGTACCGGAACAAGTTCCACTCGAACACGGTCGCGACCCAGCTCGGCAGCAGCATCTCGATCACGATGACAATCGTTGCGTAGAAGCTGACGAAGTGCGGACGTTTCGCGCTCGGACGCGGCAGACTCGGCAGCCAGTCGTAGAACAGTCCGCGGAAGACCTCGCTCAGCAGCAGCGCGAACGCCACACACTCGACTACACGGACCCCGAAGATCACCGCCGCGTGGCGCCATCGGCTCGTCGTAGCAGCAGTGAGCTGGCGGCGCTCTTTGATCGCCACGTCGATCTTGTGGGCCACGATCGCTGCGAGCGAGCCGCAGACGAACGTGGGCAAGTGCGGCTGCAGCGGCTGGTGGTCTTCGCGGAGTTGCGTCCAGCCCGAGTGGCAGATCCAGTAGTAGAGCGGGAAGCAGGGCACCCACCACGCGCGCCGGAGTCCGAGCGCCACCAGCACAACCACGGGAATCATGAAGTAGTAGCCGATCTCCAGTGGCAGCGTCCAGAACACGTGGTACCGAGACTTGAACTCGAACGTGAGCACTTTGTAGAGATCGTAGTGCTCTGGGTCGCGTACGTAGAAGTACCACTTCTTGTTCTCATTCGAGAGTGTCCCCACGATGATCGCGACAATGGCGAAGAGCGGGTACACGCGCAGGAACCGCTTGATGAAATAGTCGAGGAGCGTAACGAACCATTTCCGGTACGACGCCTGCTGCGCGACGAGCTGCTCGCTTTTCTTGAACAGCAGCCACGTGAGCAGGAACGCCGAGAGCACGAAGAAGAGGTCGACGCCGCACTGGCCGATCTCGATGCCGCCGCCGCTCACGTACCCGCAGTGCTGCAATACCACGAGGATCGCAGCGAGTCCGCGCACGCCGTCGAGGAAGAGCACCTTGTTGGGGGCTTTGCCTTTGCCTTTGCCTTTGCCCCCACTGCCTTTGCTGCTGCTACGACTGCCAGCGCCATTGCCACTGCTGCGTCGTTTCGCCCCTGGCACCACCGCCACGATCGCCTTGGCAAGCGATGCCGATGCTTTCGACGCAAACGTCTTCTTCTTGTAGACAACGTCACCGCCTGCCTCATCGTCCACCATATCGATCAAGATGCTGCCATTCTGCTGCTGGATGTGGTGGTCGCTGCTGAGTACGCCGTCGTCTGGGTCCTCGTCGCTGCCTCGTGCGCGGCGCAGGACGCGTCCATTCGCGTTCGCGTCGCCGCTTGCTGCCAGCATCATCGTCGGTGCTGCTCTCGGAGGCGAGCGAGGGAGCGAATGGCCGTGTGTGAGCGAGGGAGGGAGCAGGAGAGAGGGAGGGAGCGTCCGTTCGTCCAAGTGGAAATGAGCGCTTCACTGTCAGACGACAGCGTCGATCCCACTCTGGTCGCTTTTGATACCCTCTCAACCAACTGGACGGGCAGCTTACAGATTTAGATTCGTGGACCGTTTTTGAACCCATCGGGAATGATGGTCAATCGTTACACTTTTCTTTTGCAACTGACTGGATCGCGTAACTGCTGCTGTGTGTTTGTGCTCAGCGAGAACATTCAGTTACAGGTCCAGACAGAACAATAACGCAAATGCGAGCAGCTCCGAACAAAGTGATACAATAATAACGCTGCCAACACCAACATCTTTTGTTTTCGTTTTGCGGCGCTCAGATAGCCACCAGCGCATGCTCGCAACGCATGCAGCATGAGTGTCAGCAGATGAGCAACGACAGCGATCTGTTTGGCACGCTGTACCCATTCTGCCTGTCATCACCGTGCTTCATCCCCAGTGTGCAGGCGAGTTCCGTGCACTTGCGTGCATGTCAGTGGGGTCCTTCCTCCCCTATTGACGCTCATAGCAATTCCCTTACTTTGGAATTCTCACTTTCCAAAGCTCGATCTACTGCACTCGCTACTCTCTATCGCGGGCACTAAATTTTGGACAAGTGGGTGGGGTCCAATCACTGCCTCTGTGTTGTTATTATATGATGGGCGAGCGTATCATCGCGTTGAGCATTCGCGATTCAAACCCTTCGCGATATGATGTTTCCAACGTCGAACGAGAGTCCCAGCCACGAAAGAAGCGCGCTTGCGAGTCGCATGTGTGAATGGCTGAACAGCGAGGTGCGAGGTGCACGGCTCAGCAGCACGGTTCAAGGCTGTTTAATTTTCCAGCTGGTGGATCGTGTTTCGTCCGATCATTTGGGATCGTGATTAAGGCGTGCGATCTGCATCACATGTCAACAGAACACAAGGCGAACAGCCAGCTGATCGAATTGAAGAGGCGCTATTATTCACAGCGACAACAACGCGTCCTTCAACTGTGAGCCATTCCTTGCTCTCCCATCCGGAAATGCCTGTGTGTTTGCACGCAATCTGAGCCAATGCAGAAGACTTTGCAACTGGACGACAGTGTCCGCTCGAGAGGCGAGGGACGATACCCACGGTCTCGGAACGTTCTCCGCTCTGCCTGTGGTATGTGCATTCTGCGTACACTTTATGTATGAAAACATAAAAATGCTCTCCCTCCAAAAGTGGCTCAGCTCGAATCTTCATTTTGTGAGATTTCGATTTATAACCGAAACAATTTGGAATTTGTATTGTTTATGTGCAACCTCCCCGCTCACTCCCCCTTCCACGCACGAATGTACACACAGCCTGCCTCTGACAGAGACGCTGTGTCAAACCAGTCGGTTGACACTCCACGCGCGCTCTCATTTTCTCCCAGCAAGTGAACTGCTCTCTCATGCTGCTGCGCGAGAGCGAGGACATCGTGGCGCGACGCACGGTCCGTCTGCAGAGCGACGCGGACCAGGAGCAGCACCAGGAGGAGCTCTCACTGCGCGTGGCGGCGGCGTCGTCACCTGACGACGACCACCAGCAACACCCGCACAAAGAGAATGACAAGGACAAGCGCGCCATGTCAGCGGCCGCAAGAACTGCTTCGAGTCGCAGCGGCGCGGCCCCAGCCAAGATCCTCTTCCTCGACGGCGTGCGCGGTGTCGCCACGGTGCTCGTGGTGGCGCAGCACGCCGACTACCTCTTCGGCGTGAACATCGGCCAGTGCGCGGTCGACATCTTCTTCGTGCTCTCGTCGTTCCTGCTCACGTGGCTCTTCTACAAGAAGAGCGAGCAGTTACTCGCACAGCAGGCGTCGTACCGGAAATGGGGCTTTGCGCTGCTTGACTACTTCTCGAAACGGTTCTTCCGCGTGTACCCGTTGTTTGCGCTCGTCGCGGTGTTCGTGTGGCTGCTGCCGTACGCGTCCCAGCATCGGTACTGGAACGTGCAACGCCCCGGGGACTACGAGCTCTTCAAAGTGCTCACGTTCGAGTTCAAGTACCGGTTCCACGTCTTTTGGACACTGCCGCTGGAGATCGCGTACTACTTTCTAATCCCGCTCGTCGTGCTGACTGCGATCAACCTCGGCAAAGGATGGTGGGTGCTGACTGCCCCACTCTACTACTGGATCTGGACGCGAGGCTGGAACGACTTTCGCGGCGACCACCAGCCGATGGCGATGCATCTGCCCACGTTCATCTGCGGCTCACTGGGTGCGATCATCTACGTGAAGATCGACGCGGCAATCAAGCGCCATGCATTCGAGTTCAAGCGATGGCAGGTTTTGGTAGTGCGACTGGTGGAGTTCGTCACGTTCTGGCTCCTGCTGAGCGTGTGCTGCCGAGCGCTCTTCTTCCACTGGTTCTTCGACCACCCAAAGCAAGTGGAGGGTGGCGCGCGCTTCATCAGCCTCCACGTGACGCTTCTGATCATCATCGAGATGGTGTTGCCGTCCGAGCTCTCGACCGCGCTGGAGTGGAGTCCGCTGCGCTACTGGGGGAAGATCGGCTTCTCGATCTACCTGCTGCACAGCTTCGTGATCTACGCCGAGCCGATCCGCAGCCAGCGCAACTACTACGACAAGCTCTTCAGCCAGTTCTTCCTGATCACCGTTCTCGGCGCGGTGTCGTTCCACCTGGTGGAGGTGCCGTGCCAGAGGATGTCGAGCAGGATCAGCAGAGCGCTGGCTCAGATGGAGAAACAAGGCGGTGTACCAACTGCAGGTGTGTACAAACCAGTACCTGTCACAGACAATGGTGCTGACTCAGCACAGAAGATCGCGTCGGCGACCTGGGAGGGCTCCCTTCTCCCCGTCTCAGTGAGGCAGTGAACATATTCCACACAGATTCCCTATAGACACGTCCATTTTCTACTTCATCCAATACACAATGCGTTTTTTATTCTCTATTATGGCTTTTCGCTAAGCAAACGCCCCATTGGGGCAACAGGCAAATCTACGCAGCCTCTGTTTCATGCCCCCCTCTCTCTCTCTCACACACACACTTTCTCTCTATGCTGCCGAGGCCTTTTCGTGGCGGTCGCTCGTGGCCACGGGCTTGTAGGCCGCGGTGGTGGGCAGCGCACTGCCACCGCTCTCCATCTGCGCGAGCGCCTTGCTGATCCGGGTCGAGAGCACCTGCGACGGGTACTCGATCAAATGGTACGACGCGGTCGAGAGCAGGAAGATGAGGAAGAACTGCGAGAAGAGCTTGTCGTAGTAGTTTGGCTGGCTGTTGATCGCCTGCGTGTAGATCACGAAGCTGTGCAGCAGGTACACGGAGAAGCTGATCTTGCCCCAGTAGCGCAGCACGCTCCACTCGAACACGGTCGAGAGCTCGGACGGCAGGATCATCTCGATCACAATGAGGATACCAACGTGCAGGCTGATGAAGCGCGCGCCACCGCCCACAGGCGCTGGGTTGTCGAAGAACCAGTGGAAGAAAAGTCCGCGGTAGCACACGCTTAGCAGGAGCCAGAACGTGATGAACTCCACGCCGCGAATCGCGAGCACCTGCCATCGCTTGAACTCAAAGTCGCGTTCCTTGATGAACCCGTCGAGCTTCACAAAGAGGATCGCCGTGAGCGAGCCGCAGACGAACGTGGGCAGGTGCGGCATGAGTGGCTGGTGGTCGCCGCGGAACTCGGTCCAGCCGGCGCTCCAGATCCAGTAGTAGAGCGGGAGGCAGGGCACCCACCACGCGCGGCCCAGTGCGATTGCGACGAGCACGATCAGCGGGATCAGGAAGTAGTACGCGATCTCCAGCGGCAGCGTCCAGAACACGTGGAACCGGTGCGGGAAGTCGAACGTGAGCACTTGGAGGAGCGCGTAGTCGCCCGGCTTGGAGTTCTTGTTGAGAAAGTACTGCATCTGCTTCTCGTAAGGAAGCAACCAGACGAAGATCGCGACGGCGGCGAAGAGCGGGTACACGCGGAAGAACCGTTTCGAGAAGTAGTCCGCGAGTGCAAACCCCCACTTGCGCAAAGTCGCTTGCTGCGCGAGCAACTGCGCGCTCTTCTTGTAGAAGAGCCACGTGAGTAGGAACGACGAGAGCACGAAGAAGATGTCGACCGCGCAGAGTCCCAGGTTCACGTCGCCCATGTAGCCCGTGTGCTGCGTGACCACGAGGATCGCTGCGAGTCCGCGCACGCCGTCCAGGAAGAGGATCTTCGTGGGGCCCTTGCCGCGAGCTGCTGCCGCTTGCGCTTGCGCGGGCGTCGCGACAGGCTTGGCCTTGTTGCTGCTGCCCTGGGCATCGCCGGTCGTCGACACTTGCAGCGAGAGGTGCGCGCCGCTGCTTTCCTCCTCGTCGGAGGCTCGGCCACGTCGCACGATGCTCGAGTCGGGGACCATCGCCATGCTCTCTCTCGTCAGGGACCGTCGGGCGTGGGAGTGAGCTGCTGAGCTGGAGGGCGGGCGGGCGAGCGAGCGGATGCAGGAGTGAGCGAGTGAGTGGGAAGCTCCCACACCCACTGGGAGCGTCCGCGTTGGCTGTTCTGGCCACGCCACTCTCTGTCGTCACATCGAGTGGCTTCCTCTTCGGCTTCCTCACAGCCTGTTTATCTCCACTACGGCAATCAAAGTCCCTGTTTATCTACGATAATTCCCCGCGTGCTTCGTGAAATGAAGATTGAGGGGGAGCTTCTATGCATTATAAGGAGGAAGTCCCCGGATGCTTACAATCACCAAGTCAATTGGGGAGAAAGCGATTTTTGCCCACGTGTTTGGTGGAGTACTGGGTTAACATAAATCAATAAAGATCTGTTTTTTCGCGGTGTGCGCAGTAGCAGCGGGCTGCTGTTTGCTTCTAATCAGCTGGTCGGTTCTGGTCTGCTGGCATAGACGAAACTCGCGTGCTTGGTGCTGCACGCGTCCCAGCGAAAGGATCTCGCGTTGGCTGGTCCACGAGGTGCCGACCAGTTACAATGCTACCGGTAGTCCAGTACTTCGAAGTAGCCACAGATTTTCCGTTGTTGACACAATGAGCCCTGGTCTTGAAACAATCCACACATGAAATCTATGACTTCCCAGCATTCACTGCCAGCTCAATGCAATGCCGTCCATGTTGAGCCTCCCTTCAGTGATCCCAAAAGGCATGTTTGTTTCCGAGACCTCCCTGAATGGAAGACTCAGAGACCTCGACCACTTACTTGGTCAACTGAATCCCAGATTTCGATAACTCAAGCTAGCGATCGGATCCAAACCAAGTATTCATTTACAAGCAGTCTACGTATCGAGTCTTGTCTGTCTGTTTCGAGCGCGTTCGCTGTCGTCGTTCTTGGACGATCGCGAACGACGGACTTGATGATATTGCGCTTGTATCAGTCCACCATCATGCGCCAACAGAAAATCTGGCGAAGGGAAGTTCTGCTTCCACTCTTTCTTGAAACAATCCGATCCCGAGGCAATTCGTAAATGTACATTCTCCATTGCAGTAGACAGTTGTACCAGCAGTACGCTACAAAGCCAGTCACGTGTGGATGTCTAATTACCCAGGCGCTTGCACACGACATCGTTCATCCACTCACCCCTCTCGTTGCCGTTCTGCACCTTACGCTGCTGAGTCAATAGAGTCCTTCTGGAGATGCTTCTTCACCGGTGCGGGGATGCTGGTCTTACTGGCACTCGCAGCTCCGTCTCGTTCACGCTGGGCGAGCGCTTTGCTGATCCTTGTCGACAGAAGCTGACTCGGGTACTCGATCAGATGGTACGACGCCGTCGCGAGCAGAAACACCAGGAAGAACTGTCCAAAGAGCTTGTCGTAGTAGTTGTGCTGGCTGCGCACAGTATCGTTGTAGATCACAAAGCTGTGCAGCAGGTACACGGAGAAGCTGATCTTGCCCCAGTAGCGCAGCACGCTCCACTCGAACACGGTTGAGAGCGGCGACGGCAGGATCATCTCAACCAGGATCAGGATCGTCACGAGCAGACTCACGTACGGAAAGCCGATGGCTTTGGGCACCGGGTTCTCGTGGATCCAGTGGAAAGCCAGTCCCTGGAAGCAGACGCTGAGCAGGGTCCAGAACACGACAAACTCGATACTCCAGACGATCCGTTTCTGCCAGTTCTTGAACTCAAAGTTGCGCTCCTTGATGAACCCGTCAAGCTTCACGAAGAGAATCGCCGCGAGCGAGCCCGAGAGGAACGTCGGCATGTGCGGCGCCAGCGGGTAGTGGCTCGTGCGGTAGCCGTAGAGTCCTCTCTCAATGATCCAGATGTACAGTGGGATGCACGGCAGCCACCACGCGCGCTTGAGTCCGATCGCGATGAGCACGACCACGGGGATCAGAAAATAGTAGGCGATCTCGAGCGGCAGCGTCCAGAACACGTGGTACCGGTGGTTGAACTCGAACGTGAGCACTTGGAAGAGATCGTAGTGGTCCTTCACGAGGTAGTACTTGTGCTGGTACTTGAACGGCAGCAGCCAGAGGAAGATCGCGACGATCGCAAACAACGGGTACACGCGGAAGAATCGCTTGGAGAAGTAGTCGGCCAGTGCAAAGCCCCACTTGCGCAAAGTCGCTTGCTGCGCGAGCAGCTGCGCGCTCTTCTTGTAGAAGAGCCACGTGAGCAGGAACGACGAGAGCACGAAGAAGATGTCGACCGCGCACGCGCCGAGATTCACGTCGCCCATGAAGCCCGAGTGCTGCGTGACCACGAGGATCGCTGCGAGTCCGCGCACGCCGTCCAGGAAGAGCACCTTCGTTGGCCCTTTGCCAGCAGAAGCAGAAACAGCAGCAGCTACAGCAGGTACCGTTGGCTTGGACTTTGCGTGCTTCCTGTCCGCCTTGTTATCGTCGTCGTCCCGATCGCCGTACTCCATCTCAAGCAGCAGCGCCGCGTTCTCCTCTTCTTCTCTCTGCGGTGGATGCGCCTCGTCTCGATGGTCGCTGCCAGCACCGCCGCCGATGCGCCGCGCGTGGATGGCCGAGTGCTCGTGCGCGCCTGTGAGCATCTCGTCGTCTTCTCACTGAACTCTGAAGGGAGCTTTTGATGTGCGGAGCGCGACGCGATTAACGGGATGGGAGCCTCGTGATGGCTGCTGCACGGGTGGATATGATGGTGATTGATAGAGAATCACACGAGATTGAGCGAGCACCGTCGCCTCAATTAGGATCGTGGGATACGCTCTGCCTCGGCGCACGGACGTAAACACTCATCGCCGTCTTCACACTTTCCTATTTGGTCATCGTCGTCTGGTTGTTTGGCAAGTGCGCTTTCACCATGTGGTTGTCCAGCAGGTGTTAAACTTTGTATCGACGTAATACACTGCTGTTCAATTTGGCAAAACAAAATGAGCTGGTCACATACAAATTTCAGCACAACTCGAAACTCTTTTCAGAATGATCAGTAACGAGAATTGTGTTGGGAAAAAAGATGCATGTACAAATATATATATTTTTGGAAAAACAAAGTATACATAATGGATATATCTGAGATAAATACTGCAATGCCGGTTGCACCTCTATACGCTGAGTGGGTAACCGGATTCAATCCCTTTGTGTACCGGTACATACTGGGATTACTTTGCATACCGGTCTACACCGATATTCGTGTAGCCATCGTCGAAAACCACGCTCCGTGGTTTCTGAAGCACAGACGGGAGAAGCGAGAACAGTAGTGAGCACTCTTCTGTCGAGGCTGCAAGACCTACCTCCACTAGTACCAGACTACACTGTACTGCCACGAGACGCAAACCACCACGAGGACGAACTCCGACTGAAGCAAGTGGAACCGGAAGTGTGGTCGAATGGTCGAACATCTGGGAGAGCTAAACGAAGAAGAAACATCAAAGCCAAGCGACACGACGAACAAAGTCCGACTGTTTTGCATCTGAGCTGAGGTCATGCAGGTGGGCAGCAAATGCAGACCAGAGCTGCCAGTCAGATTGACTGGACCATGTCCATTTCCAACCAAACGGTGCTAATAGTAATGAATCCATATTTACCAGTCGATTAAAACAAATCATATGCACGGTTTTAACCGAGTCGACGCTGGTTGGGATAGTGATAACGGGAGTGAAAGGAGACACATACGATCAACGAATATTGTGCAGATAGCACGGACGATGAATGCAAACGCACCAACTTCGTGAACAGCAACGAAAGCCAGCCAGCGGTTTCTCTTGCCTTACTTTTAGCTGGACCCGTTTGCTGGTATCTGTATTTTCTGTGGAAAACCCGGTCCTCTGGCTCCAACGTGTAAATTTTAGGAAATCAGCACCTCAGCGGGACCCAGTATTTTAGCGTGTTTGTACCTTTTTTGTAGAAAATAGGGCTTTTCTATGCATTGTGCCGGTTATACAAGATGATACTTGAGCCAATGAAAGCAATCACAATCGAGTTTTGGATTGCAGCAAAAACTGATGCTGTCGTCCAATTGTACCGGATCGAGGAAGTGATTGGCAGAATTTGTGTGCGGGTAGGGGAGAGGCAGGATTAGGACTAACTGATTGGCAGAAAAAGAGATCCATGGGAACGCAGTTTTGTTTATGAGCCCATCACTTGGATGATGACGCACCCACTTTTCCAAGTTTTCCGTATGACTGAGGGCTGCTCAAGTGGACACGGCGTCCCTCGCTCCAATTCAAACGCCAAGTCAAATACCACAAAGGGGGTACCATAACCTCCTATCCCTCCCTCCCCCTCTCCTCGCACTTCAGCCCCAAGATTCATCAGCTTTTTGGCTTTTGCTTTCACTTGCGCTTCTTCGCTCTCTCGACCACAGGCACCACCACCAGATCGACTGACAGCCAGTCCGTCAGGTCGTCACCGCCACCGAGACCCCAGATCGAGTCCCCTCTTCCCCTGTATCTCTTTGACCATGATGATGGCGGGCGACAGCGACGCCAACATGGTGCGCCGCGGCCACGTGAACGAGACAGACGAGCGCGCACAGGCCGAAGTGTCCATCCAGGTGCTGAGCGGCGGCGGCGGCGCGCTGTCGGTCAACGGCGGCGTGAACGACGACGGCGACGATGATGATGCGAAGAAGAATGGCAGCAGTGACGGGCACGCCGTGAGCTCTTCCGTTGCAGCGGCGAAGAAGAACGCAGCGAGCGGCGACAAGAAGGCGAAGCCTGCGAACGGACCGCGCAAGATCCTCTTCCTCGACGGACTGCGCGGCATCGCGTCCGCGCTCGTGGTGACCGAGCACACGGGCTACATGGGCGATGTGAACTTGGGCAACTGCGCGGTCGATATCTTCTTCGTGCTCTCGTCGTTCCTGCTCACATGGCTCTTCTACAAGAAGAGCGAGCAGCTCATCGCGCAGCAGGCGACGTTGCGCAAGTGGGGGTTCGCGTTTGCCGACTACTTCTCGAAGCGCTTCTTCCGCGTGTACCCGCTCTTCGCCGCCGTCGCGATCTTCCTCTGGCTGCTGCCGTTCGAGTACAAGAAGCAGTACTTCCTCGTGAAGACGCCCGACCACTACGACTTGTACAAAGTACTCACGTTTGAGTTCAGCCACCGGTACCACGTGTTCTGGACGCTGCCGCTCGAGATCACGTACTACTTTTTGATCCCGGTCATCGTGCTCACTGCGATCGGACTTGGCCGCGCCTGGTGGGTGCCGACCGTCGGGCTTTTCTACTGGATCGGCAGCGTTGGCTGGACCGGGTTCCGCGGCGACCACCAGCCGCTGCGACCGCACCTGCCCACGTTCATCTGCGGCTCGCTCGCTGCGATCCTCTACGTGAAGATCGAAGCGGCGATCAAGCGCAACTCGTTTGAGTTCAACAAGTGGCACGTGCTGGCGGTGCGCGTGGTCGAGTTCGTCACGTTTTGGCTCTTGCTGAGCGTGAGCTACCGCTCGCTGTTCTTCCACTGGTTCTTCGACAACCCAGCGCCTCCAGGCAACGGCGCGCGCTTCATCAGCTTCCACGTGACGATTTTGATCCTGATCGAGATGATCTTGCCGTCGGCGCTCTCGACTGCGCTCGAGTGGAGTCTGCTGCGCCACTGGGGCAAGATCGGCTTCTCGGTCTACCTACTGCACAGCTTCGTGATCTACTCGGACTTTATGCGCAGCCAGCACAACTACTACGACCACCTCTTCGGCATGTTCTTTCTCATCCACGTGCTGGGCACCGTGTCGTTCCACCTGATCGAGCAGCCGTGCCAGACCATGTCCGCCAAGATCAGCAAAGCGCTTGCCGAGATGGCGGCCGGTGGCGCGCCGGCCCCCGCGCTCTACAAGCCCGTGGCGACCGCCGCGTCCAAGATCGGAAAGCCGTTTGCAGTGTAAGTGCGTGCGTGCGTGCGTGCGTGTTCCTATACAGCGTGTCCGCTTGCGAATAGCGTCGTTTGCGCGTATTCGTTGGGAGAGAACGAACCGCCGTCCGAAAAGCCTAGGTCCATAGAAATTTGGTACGAATGTATGTACAAATCCTTTGCGTTTTGAGTGATATACGTTACGGTGGGAACTGTTGACCACCACTTTGGTGGTCAGAACCTGCACTGTCTCAGAGGAGAAAAAAGAGGGCCAGCCAGGCGCACCGCAATTGGAATACCGGGTTGTTAATACGGTATGTACGGTCAAACAAGCACAAGATAACAGAGTCAAGACGGACGAGACGGATGGCTTGTCTTGTGGGTTCGAAGGGTGGCATGCAATTGAATTAATTGCACGGCTGAGAACAACCACCACACCATACCGGATAGATACTTGTCCGCAACTACGAGTACGATGTCATGAAACCGAATGGCAGTGCCTCGCGGATTGACCCATTGCATATCGCGATATCAATTCAGCACCAAGCCAGTGAGGCAGATTGCGATGATGCGTCATCGCTGTGAAGATTTGCAGCCATGTTGAAAGTGCCTCGCGTATGTCGCGCGGACGACAGGACGGTAGACGGACAGCCCTGGTGCAAATCCTTGCGAGAAAGACGTCCGTATTCAGAATTCCCTGTTTGTTTACGACACATACGCCGACGACCCCTGCCGAAATGCTCCTGGGATCTTTTCGCTTTCCTCCCACCAGTCACGTGGAAACGCTGGACGAATGAAGGTGCGAAGCCCCGTCCATTGCATCCCGTCCGTCTCACTTACCGTCGTTCCTTCAAAGTATCAGCACAAGAACAACAGCTCTTCGTGTTGCAATCGCAAGAGGGTTATCCCACGCGCACAAGCAAGCCTCCCAACTGAGTACCCTCCTGTGCGAGTCAGCCATTCAACAACTATGACGATCAGGAAGATCGATACTTTGTTTGGCGCGTGGCCCTGGCGGGACATGCTCTTCGTCTGCGGTTGCAGCCTCGTGCTCGTAGGGATCTCGCACGCGATCCATCTAACAAATATACACTCTTCACAACACGTACTGATCACAGTTAGCGCCAAGAGATATCTGCAGAGGGTACCAACCGCAGCTCAGACAACGTCGCGCGTGCTCTTCCACTTGTGGGCTTCCGAGGTCTTTGTATTGTGAGTTAAAGTGTGTGGCTGCGCTGCTCCTTGTCAGCGCAGTCTCCCAAAGCCCCTGTACAAATTCCTTTGTATCCATACAATGTGCAAGTCACCAACCTTTACCGTCAATGTTGCCCAACAGGCGGCGTCGCAGATCTCCATACCACCTGCTGCTGCTGCTCGCTGGCTCGCTGGAGTCGAACGCGCTCGCTTCGCAATAGTGAGTGCCATCAGGACGCTGCCATAGAGTCTTCGTTGCCATTGACAGCGTCCGAGTGCCTCGTCTTCCGCCCGAGCGACGCGCTGCTGGTAGCGCTGGTCGTGTCGGCGTCGTTCAGTCTGCTCTCGCTCGCACGCTGCGTCAAGCCCCCACCGCAGGTGTTGCTTCCGACGACGGCCACGCACCGACAGCCACGGGCATTCACTCTCGCAAGCGCTGCCTGATTGCCTTTTATATCGTTACTTTTAATGCAATTAATGCGCAGTAAATAATATCCCA
>JAADVK010000848.1:0-15532 GCA_023334975.1 Globisporangium sylvaticum | reverse complement strand
TCATTTTCTTTCGGTGGACAGTAGAGTACTCAAGTGATTATGGACCAACTGCGCTGTATGCGTGTGAACACGTGCGCGGCGCCACGGAACCGAATTTCCTTCTTCAGACGATAGCATGCCGTACTTGGACAGACAGCAAAGCAAAGGACGCACAGTCCACAGAACAGTGAGCACCTCGGGTAGGATTTGCTCCATGAATTTTGAGTACATCCTTCAAGTGCTCGCTGAGCAACTTCCCACCCAACACAGATAGAGTTGTGCCATGATGATCGTCGCATCTTCCACATCTTCATTCAGCTGAGTAGCTACGCAATGAACCATCCATATCTTAGGTAGACCCCTAAAGCAGGATATAGTTACCATCACAAGCTCATTGAGCCATCACTCTCTTGGAATAGTATCCAGCCTAGAGGTCAGCGCGATGGTGCGATGGAAATGGGCTCGGTCGATTGAAGGAACAAAGTGAGGAATGAAATGGTTCGTATAGTAGGTGTGCTTGAACAGTACACACTCAAGACGCTCACTGCAATGCGATGTGCGTGCTGAATTGTTCAGCAATGGTCGCCACGTTGTTGAGCTCCTCACACCAAGACGACTTCCAGAAAGCCAGATGGAGACACTTTTTTGCAGACACTTCGTTGACGCCTGTTTGTGTGCACATGGATTATTTTAGTCCACGAACCGTTAAATCAGGATCGATGGTGTTTTACCGTGATTCACGTTTCCGTGAATACCTTCCCAACTCCAATTTAACAGTCGGTACTAGCCAACAATACTGTGCTGGCATCTATTCTTTCACGCACTTGCTCACTAGTTTTTACAAAGCCAAGCTGTGCCATCTCTCCGGTAGGTAAGACACTCATAAAAAGGCAAATGTGCGCATATAAATCCGTCTTTTTCTCAGTGCTGCTATCAAAAAGTTTGATTGCCTCTGCTGCAACGATGAGCAGACTAGATACGGTATACCCAAATAACGCACCATAAAAAAGTAAATATACAACCACACTGTTTACCGTATTTGCACAGCACGATAAAAACGTGCGAGTAAGCACTGCAAGACGGCAGATCATGACGCACAAACTCATGTTTGTGGTCCCTGCGATCAACAGTCAACAATCAAGATCAAGTCGAACGCCTCTCCGCTTGCGGTGGAGTGGCGCGCTGCGAAAACAGCTGGTCCTTTCTCCCATTCCGCTCTGTCTGTCCAGATCCAGGCAACACACAAGCGAGCAGCTAGACTGTCAAAAACACGCAGACCACATGGTTTCCCAGCACCGAAAGTTGACATGGTGGTTGATTAACCTGAAGGCTTTAATCCAGTGCCCTTTTATGGATTTGCAGAAGAGCTCCTCTCTCTCTCTCTCTCTCTCGCACAATCACCTCCAGGGGTCCCTCCTTGTTCACACCAGCAGCGCTTGCCTATCTCTCGCTCTCAGCCTCCAGCCACCTCGCTCCCTCCGTCCCAACCACATCCGAGAGAGAGCTCATTCTCCATTTCCCCTCGCCGGCCACAAGACCCTCCCAGCCCTCGCAAGCCCCCACTCCAACCAACCAACTTCCAACGATGGTCCAGTTCACCTCCCTCCTCGTCGCCGCGGCCGCCTCCATCGCCGTCGTCTCTGGTGCCGCCATGCCGACGGGCACCTGGCCTGCCAGCAAGGGCACGGTCAAGTACTCGGCCCCATACGTCGTCAAGGCCGGCACCACCTTCGACGGCGGCATGAAGACCTACGAGCGCTCCAACGTGCAGTGCAAGGCGCAGACGGAAGGCGGCAGCAAGGACGCGGTCTTCCTCGTCGAGCCTGGTGCCACGCTCAAGAACGTGATCATCGGCAAGAACCAGATGGAAGGTGTGCACTGCGACAAGCACGACTGCGTGATCGAGAACGTCTGGTGGGACGACGTCTGCGAAGACGCGTTGAGCATCAAGGGCGGCTCGGCTTCGAGCATCTCCAAGGTCATCGGCGGCGGTGCGCGTTACGCGAGCGACAAGGTCGTGCAGCAGAACGGACCAGGCACTGTGTCGATTGACGGCTTCTACGCGCAGGACTTCGGCAAGCTCTACCGCTCGTGCGGCACGTGCGGCAGCATCAAGCGCAAGGTCATCGTCTCGAACGTCTACGCCGTGAACCCGGGCGTGAGCGTCGTGACCGTGAACAAGAACAACGGCGACGAGGCCAAGCTGACCAACATCAAGGTCAAGACCTCGAAGAAGGACCCGGCGATCTGCCAGTGGTCGCAGGCCGCCAAGTCCCCAAAGACGCTCGGCCAGGGTCCTTCGGGCACCTTGTGCCAGTACTCGACCGCGAACGTCAAGGTCGTCGCTTAAGTGTTGGGTCACCACGTCTTGAGTTTTGCTTTCGACTCTAGTGCAACATACTGCGAAGTGCAAAAGCAGCGCATTTTTGTTTCTCGTTCTATAAATTCGTTTCTACAACTTTTACCACACCGAAATATACAACCAATTTCGCCTGTTAGCCTGGACAGTAGTGCTGTTGCATGAGACTTTCCATTTGCGGTTCGGAGCTGGACACCTTGGACTGGCGTATATGTAACCCTTCGATGGAATGCTTGAAGCCAGTCGGTTGTAATAATGTGGCTACGGTATCCGGAAGATAGCCTTTGATGCGGACGTGTGTCAGCTTGATAGGCGTTGACGCAAGAGTCCAGGCATCATGAGTGCTTGCAGACGACAGCAAAGCTGCTCAGTCGGATTGTAGTCGGAATCCCTTTTGTTACTACATATAGTACCTCTACAGCAAACAGCGCGAAAGAGGCGCAGACAAACTGAACCGCAAGTCAGCAAGTTGGTCAAGTTCAGATACCTCAGAAAGCATTCGCTTCTTCAAGAAAGCAAAGGCACAACACTAGATTGGCGCTGGCTGAAGAAGACTCCCGACTTTACAATTTGCTTGGTCGTCACAGGAGCTGGAGCTACAGGGACAGGATCGCGGTAGTCTGCCGCCATTGATGGCTGCATGTTGTACAAGAAGCAGGAAGCGATCGAAGCGTACACCTTGGCTATTCTTCTACCCCCGAGCTCACGAAGTCAATCGATCGTCTTGTTTTGACCAACACTCATGCACATCAAAGTTGCCTTTTACAGTGCTATACCATAATAGACGCCCTCTTTACACGTTTTTCAACAACAAGCTCGTTGTTGCAGCAAGCAATACGTAGCAGCTGTCAGCATGAGGTTGTCTTTGACGCTCCATGCGCGTGCGCGTGCGCGTGGCTTCGTCGTTGAACGGTTCTTGGTAATGGACCAATGAGTCCTCAGGTGCGGTACCATAGTCGAAATGTTATGCGGTGCAGCTGATATCGACCGAATAGAGCAGCATCGATGCACTAAAACATACCTTGGAGGCTTGCTTCTTATTTAAATGAATGGATGAATCCCCACTACGCTACTTACTACGCACGTTTGCAATGCTGTGGCTCGCATTCCCCGACGGCTGCAGTTCGCTTATGGGTCGAGGTTCTGGCGCGAGAAGATCTCCTTGGCGATGATCATGCGCTGGATCTGCGACGTGCCTTCGTAGATCTGGTAGATCTTGGCGTCGCGGAAGAGCTTCTCGACCGGGTACTCGGTGTTGAAGCCCGCACCGCCGAACACCTGGATCGCGTCGGTCGTGCACTGGTTCGCGTGGTCGCCCGCGAAGCGCTTGGCCATCGACGCGTACATGGTGTTCTTGCGGCCGCAGTCGATCTCGTACGCGGCCTTGTAGGTCAGCGCGCGGCCGGCCTCGATGCCCGTGGCCATGTCCGCGAGGATGAACGCGATCGCCTGGTGGTTCGCGATCGGCACGCCCATGGTCTTGCGCTCCAGCGCATACTTGCGCGCCTCGTCGAACGCACGACGCGCGAGACCCACGGCGCCGATCGCCACTGGCGGACGCGTGATGTCGAATGCCTGCATCGCGATCTTGAAGCCGAAGCCCGGCGCGCCGAGCACGTTCTCCTCCGGCACTTCGACGTCCTCGAACGTGATGCCGCGCGTGTCCGAGCAGCGCTGGCCGATGTTGATCTCCTTGCGGCCGACCGTGATGCCCGGCGAGTCCGCGTCCACGATGAAGCCCGTGAACGCCGAGCCGGCCTTCGCCGTAGCGTCCGTCTTGGCGAGCACGAAGAACCACTTGGCGACACCGCCGTTCGTGATCCACATCTTGGAGCCGTTGATGACCCACTTGTTGCCCTTCTTGACCGCGGTCGTCTTGGCGCCAGCGACGTCCGAACCGGCACCTGGCTCCGTCACGCAGTACGCGGCCTGCACTGGCTCCTCCACGAGGCGGCCCAAGTACTTCTTGTTCTGCTCGTCGTTACCGGCGACAAGCAGCGGCGCCGTGGCGAGACCGTTCGCTTCCATGGCGGTGGCCATGCCCGTGCAGCCGTACGCGAGCTCTTCACCGATGATGCAGCCATCAAGCGAGCCCAGACCGAGACCGCCGAATTTCTATTCGCAATGCATAAACACACACATAGTACAAAGTCAGCCACATGTTCCACGCGTTGAATGCGCTTACGACCCACATTAACGCAACGCAATGGACATGCGCACTCACCTCTGGCACGTGCGTGTTGACGAGACCGAGCTCCCAGGCCTTGGCGAAGATGTCCTGCGGGTACTCCATGGTGGTGTCGTAGTACTTCTCCTTCGGGATCATCTCCTCGCGGGCGAACTTGCGCGCCAGCTGCTGGAACTCGCGCTGCTCGTCCGTGAGCTTGAGCGAGAAGTGCGAGTACTCCGAGTCGTCCAAGTGCGCGCTGATCGCGAACGAGCGCGACGCGAGCTTGGCGCTCTGCGGCTTGATGAGCTTGCGGGCGGTGGCTGGCAGCATACTGGCTGGATGTGGCGGACTGTGTGTCTGTGTGTCTGTGTGTCTGTGGCTTGCTGTGCGGCGGAAGGCGCGAGTTGCAGACTGAAGAGCTCCAACGCGCGCGCAATGGATCTTCGTCGGAGAGCTCTTTGTGTTGACTCTACCGTCACGCCGCGATTTCTCGCAGAAGCCGACGTGTTGAACCTTTGTAAGTGGATAGAGAGTTGGATTAGTATCGGAAAAGAGAGGTTCTGGTTGCCCAGAACCTCCCTTCCACGATATAACTGAACGAGCAAGTCGGGATGAAACTTAATGAGACGAGACCCCATGGGGTACAAAAAGAGATTCGGTGGTGGCTTCTCTTGTTAAGAACTCAAACACGGGACGCATTGGGACGGTTAAGAACGCAATGGCTGCATCAGCAAACTGGAAACGACACGTGGAAATGACGGCGTGAACCCAAAAGTGAGATAGACGAACGAACAATGATGACGACGATGGCAGTGCGTTGGCTGCGCGCGTGTGTGTGCTACATACGCACAGCTACACACTGCGTACGCACACATACTCATCAAGGCGATGCCGAGCTTCTGCGTGCGCTTGATCCCCACACCAAAGCCACTCCATCAATCGATAGCAGCAGCAGCTGCCTGTGGACTCGGCTGCGCGATCGATCTACAGCTCTCGACGTCGCTCCTCGCAAAAGTCCATGTCCTTCAGCGTGAGCGCGACCCCGCGCAGCTTCTCCGCGCGGCACTGGTGGTACTTGAAGATGCTCATGTTCGCGTACATCTTGCCGTCCGAGGCGCACACCGGGCGGTAGTCGCGCAGGAAGTGCGCCGGGCACTCGGGCAGCTCTGGCTCCAGGACAACCGCGCCTTGGACTTTCGGAGCGTCTTCCTGGGCGTCCTCTTGGGCTGCAGCAGCAGCAGCAAGGGTCGCGCCCAACGCCAGAATTAGCGTCAGTGCGAGAGAGTAGCAGACACGCATGCCTTTCGTGTTAAAGAGCTTGCTCGCGTGAGTGGTTTCTTGTAAAAAGGCAGAGTGAGTGTGCGCGATCTTTCCTCTTTACAGACAGGAAAGCTCTTGTGAGCTGCAAGAGAGCTAGCTTTCCACAGAAGAAACTCAACACGGGCAGGGTTCAAATTTCCGCAAACCCGTTTCCATTCTCAGAACCTACTCAAATATTTTAATATATTGATTTTTGGATGCTGATGAAGCCCATGGTCCTCTAAACGGGCCACATCTGGTCTGAGTAAACCCGCCAGCCCGTGCTTTCCCAACCCACTTCTTTCATTATTTGGTCTGGCTTGCCTTTCCTTTCAGTTCTTTTGCTCTGTGTGTGGTTTGGTTTGGTGGGGAGAATCGATTCTGTGGCGTGAAGCGCACGTGGATCAATCACACAAGAGCAGCAGCAGCGAAGAGCTACAGAGGTTAGGCAAGCATGGCGGAAGAGCAGGTGGTCGCGGCGCTGCAGGCGCTGACGATCGAGTACGAGCGCCGTGAGCACCGCGAGTTGCCGACGGTGGAGGACCTCGTCGCGGAGCTGGGCCACCTCGAAGGCGCGGCCACGAAGAACCTCGTGTTCAAGGACAAGAAGGAAGGGCTCTTCCTCGTGTCCGCGGCCGCGAGCACGACGGTCGACACCAAGCTGCTCGCGAACAAGCTGAGCGCGGCGGGCATCGGCAAGAAGTACAACCTGCGCTTCGCCGGCGAGGACGTGCTCGAGAGCATCCTCAAGGTCCAGAAGGGCTCGGTCTCGCCACTCTGCGTCATGCACGATGAGAAGACCGAGGTGCGTCTCGTGCTTGACAAGGCGCTCCTGGACGCCAAGGTGGTGCACTGCCACCCACTGCGCAACGACGTGACGTACTCGCTGACCCCAGAGGCGCTGCTCAAGTTCGTCAAGCACTACAAGCACGAGCCAGTGATCGTGGACTTCAGCGCGGCGGTGCCAGCGGCTGCGCCAGTGGCCAAGGTCGCGAAGGCGCCAAAGGCTGCGGCCGCGCCACAGGCCAAGAAGCAGGAGCAGAAGGCGAACGAGGGCGTGTCGGTCACCAAGGCGGACAACTTTGCCGACTGGTACACGGAGATCATCACCAAGTCGGGCATGATCGACTACTACGACATCTCGGGCTGCTACATCCTGCGCCCGTACTCGTACGAGATCTGGGAGAAGGTCGTCGCGTACCTGGACACGCGCTTCAAGTCGATCGGCGTGAAGAACTGCTACTTCCCGATCTTCGTGTCGAGCGAGAAGCTGCAGAAGGAGAAGGACCACTTGGAAGGTTTCGCGCCGGAGGTCGCGTGGGTGACCAAGTCGGGCGACTCGGACCTCAAGGAGCCGATCGCGATCCGTCCGACCTCGGAGACCATCATGTACCCGGCGTTCAAGAACTGGATCCGCAGCCACCGCGACTTGCCGCTCAAGCTCAACCAGTGGAACAACGTCGTGCGTTGGGAGTTCAAGAACCCAACGCCATTCATCCGTACGCGTGAGTTCCTGTGGCAGGAGGGCCACACTGCGCACGCGACCAAGGAGGAGGCCGACACGGAAGTGCGTCAGATCCTGGACTTCTACGCCGGCGCCTACGAAGAGCTGCTCGCGGTGCCGATGATCAAGGGCATCAAGTCGGAGAAGGAGAAGTTTGCCGGCGCGGACTACACCACGACCATTGAGGGCTTCATTCCTGCCACTGGTCGTGGCATCCAGGCCGCGACGTCGCACCACCTGGGCCAGAACTTTGGCAAGATGTTCGGCATCTCGGCCGAATACGAAGACGGCAAGAAGCTGATCCCGTACCAGAACTCGTGGGGCTTCACGACGCGCTCGCTCGGTGTGATGATCATGATCCACGGTGACGACAAGGGCCTCGTGCTCCCACCTCGCGTGGCGCCGATCCAGGCGATCATCGTGCCAATCCCATTCAAGGACAAGGACGAGGTCGACGAGATCTTCAACAAGGCGGACGAGATCTGCAAGCTGCTGCTCGGCGCCGGCGTGCGCATCGAAGTGGACTCGCGCCGCGTGTACACCCCAGGCTGGAAGTACAACCACTGGGAGCTCAAGGGCGTGCCACTTCGTTTCGAGCTCGGACCTAAGGATATCGCGAAGCAGCAGGTGCGCGTCGTGCGTCGTGACAACGGCGAGAAGGTCGACATCCCGGTCGCGGAGCTCACGACGAAGATCCCAGCGCTGTTGGAGCAGATCCAGCACGACATGCTCGTGCGCGCGCGTGCCGAGCGTGACGGCCGCATCAAGAAGGTGACCGAGTGGAAGGACTTTGTGCCAGCGCTCCAGGAGAGCTGCATGGTGCTCACGCCGTTCTGTAACGAGACCGAGTGGGAAGAGACCGTGAAGACCAAGAGTCGCGAGGAGTCGCTCGCGCTCATGGGCCTGGATGAAGAAGCCGAGAACACGGCGACGAGTGCCGCGGCCAAGACGCTCTGCGTCCCGTTCGAGCACAACGAGAACTCGGTCGAGAGCGACCTGAAGTGCTTCGTCAGCGGCAAGCCTGCCAAGTGCTGGATCCTCTGGGGCCGAAGCTACTAGGCAGGATGTGTCAGGTGTAGCAAGGCGGCTTCAGAGCTGACTGGTACTACTCTGTGTGGAGTAGGTTGGTTGGCAGGTAGGAACTGCGAGTGGAGCTGAGCTGTAGGCTTCGCCCGCTCTCCCTATTCACTCACTCACTTGACAAAAGACCAGATAAAGATCGCATTTGTTTCCTTCGTTCAACTTGGATGGTGAATATGAATTGACTGATACACGTTGATACATAAACTCTAGCTCGTGCTCTTACTTTTTTTTCAATGAAAGCCGACGGCACAACAGCCCATACGATGTTAAAACATCCAGAAGTCGAGCACGCCGAGTCGAATCAAGCTGGCCTCGAGCAGCGAGATATCTCGCTCGTACACCAAGTACCAGACGTCCGGCTGCAGCACTTTTCCAGACGCGACCCTGAATTCGCGCGTCTTACCGTTCCACTTGAAGCCGTTGCGCTCGTACTTTTGCTGCAGGTCCTTGCGCTTGTTGAGCACGAAGATCAGAGCTTTCCGGCAGCCTTGCCGCACTGCCAGCGCCAGTGCCGTGCGCGCGAGTCTTCCGCCGATGCCCATGGAGCCGTACTCGTGGTGCACGGCGAGCATCCCGAGGACCGCTGCGTCTTGAGGGAGGTTCAGGTCGGGATGATCGCGGGAGTCTGTAGCAAATTCAATGTACAACATGGCAGTGGTTAGATGTGTGGTCAGTTGATCACTCATACTCTCAAGATATGCTGCTTGTAAGTTTTCGCAACGTACGTTGGATCTGCAGGCATCCGGCGAGCGCGCCATTGACCTCGGCGACCACGAGTGGGTCTACTCCCGCCTTGATGATCACGCGGAGCTCCTCGGCCGTGATCCGCTCGTCTTTAGCGATGTCGCTCTGGTTGAACCAGTGCTTGTCGGACGAGAACGCGGTGGAGACGATCTTCTGGAGACGCTCGACGTCGTCGTCCACAGTCGCGAGGCGAATGGAGACTTGCAGCTGAGTACGCGGTGCTGGCATTGTATCTACTGCGATAGACAGCGGATGTGCTGGGCTGGGTGTGCGTGCGACTGGAGGGAATCGGAGAATGACAGGTGCGTTGGGAGTGGAAACCTGAAGAGGAGACTGACTGGAGGCCTGGAGACCTCGAGACCTGGAGACCTGGAGACCAGCCATCGGCACTGGACGCCACTTGGAGGCCGCTGAAAGTTGGACTCAACGATTTCCCGGAGGGATTTCTGAACCGAAGTTGCTTCGTTTGCCAGCCAAGGTACCTACCCGGCCAATGATGTCAATCAGACAACCGGAAAGATACTTTCTGAAGTTGGATGACTGGACCTCCATAGACCGGCGGCTACGGCATGCCGAGGTACTGTTCACTGTGATTGTCGAGTCAGCCTTGTCACACGCCTGTCGCTCTTACCGAGCACCATTGACATCTCGACCAGCAGAATGATTAAGGCACGCCAATATTTGTCTCGTCCTCTGCAGCTTGAGCTCCCTCTCTCGATCACATCCATGAAAAACATCTTATCGAACACAACCTGAGAACCTCTGCGCCGTTGTCGGTGGTCAAATGATAGAAGTAGAAGTAGGATTCTCGAATGACTCTGTGAGCTGCACTCCGGGAAGTACACTTGCATCTTTTCATGCGGAGCAGCACAGCTCGCTTGATCAGATATCTATCTTGCGTATGCAGTGGTGGTACTTGTTAGAGGTATCTGGGAGACAGTCGCACAACACCTGCAAGTGGGGTTTGCATTTTGTTTTGTTTACAGCTGCAGTACTACAGGAGCAAACTACATATCTGATATCACTGTCTGGGGCTAGCTCCGCAACCTGAGGTTTTCACCTCAAGATGATTTTCAACCAGAGATCGGAGACCTCACCGCAGATACACCCCAAACTCTGAAAGACGGACGGATCATCGGTGTTCAAGTACCTCAACCATCAATCAATCTCTCTCTCTCTCTAATACGACCCGTAGACCGAAGTTGATTGGATCAAGTACCGCCACCACCGCAAATCTCCATTGAAATGAGTGGACTCAACCTGGTGTCGCGGAGCGTATCGATAGGATCTTGCCGTCCAGACTCCTCCTGCTGTACTTTTCCACTGTTAAACTGTCAGTCTGATGATGATCGTTGGGTCGCAACATACACCCGATAGACCTGGAAAATGGCAATCCAAAGAAGCGTGAGAGGGTCCAGACCTGCGTCATCTGTCTGCACTTTCGTTCGGGCTCTCCCAGAATCGGAACAAGACACTCAGTCGTCCGTATGAAAGTGGCATCATTGGACCTCCAAAGTTACGACGCGGCGGCGACTTGCGACCAATTACTGACACCCTACCTTGACACACTGATCCTCCATTGCTTGATGGCGAGATTCAAGCGTGTGGCGCTAAGCTCCCAAGTGGGACTACTGTTCAAGACTGGCAAAAACACCGCACGATGAAGTGAGAGCAGAGTGGGCGTGCACCGCAATTGGATCAGTTGTCGCAAGTCGACTCAATGCCGATCGACGCGCCTGCGATGCACGTGACGTTCGGCTCCCACCACTCGCTCGGGGTTGTCATCGATTGCCAAGCTGCCCGACGGCTCCGCTCAATTCGCAGAGCAAGATCTCAATTGATTTGTATTGATTTTTAAAGCAGGAGGGACCAAAGTCGCAGCTTTGATCTATTATTGTACCTGTACTGATGGGAATAGCTGGACTAGCTTCGAGGACCTCATTGCTTTACCGTTTGGTCCTTGTTCAGCCTCAAGTCGCCAAGGCACGGACAACAATTGATAACACGCAGCTTTTTCCACACATGTAAACACCCACACGTGTCAAGACCTCCGCTCAGCTCATCGTTACGCTTCTTTCGTACACCAGGAACCACACATCCGGTTGTAGCACTTTTGCCGGCGAGACTCGGAAATCGCGCGTCTCGCCCGTCCGCTGGAAGCCCTTGGGCTCGTATCCTTGCTGCATGCAGATCGATTCGCTTGTCGATTAAAAGCGCAAGTGCTATTCGGAGTTGCAGTGCGCCGCGGATGAACTCGTACTCGTGGCGCACAGCGAGCGAGCATACCGAAAGGCGTTGCGTCTTGAGGGAGGCTCAGGTCGGGATGGTCGCGGCAGTCTGTAGCATATACTCACAACGCGCATATGTGTTTCGTTTCGGTCGGTCGTTGGGAACACTCAGGAGTTTGAAGGTTTGAGTCACATAGTTTACATTCGATTTGCAGGCACCCGACGACCACGCCATCGACCTCTGCGACCACGACCGGGTCCATGCCAGCCTTGATACTCGCTCGGAGCTCCTCGATCGTGACCCGCTCATCTCTGACGATGGCGCTCTGGTTGGTCCTGTTCTTGTCGGACGAGTACGCTGCGCAGACGATCTTCTTGGGGCACTCGGCGTCGTCCATAGTCGCAAACCGAGCGCACTCGGCGCTGTCATCGCAGATTGTAAAATTGCTGACGTGGGTATATGCTTCTGGTGGGGAAACGAAGAACGAGTTGTGCTTGATAAACAGTGAGAGGAGTGGAAGTTGCCACCTGAAGCCCCCGTACAGAGTTGAGGGCGTCCTGAAAACCAGGATTCAAAATCAGTTTGCCCCAATCGATTTAGCACTGATTTCCAACGGTTTTGATTCGGCAGCGAGCTCTGATTTCCTATCGTGTTTCTCTGCCTTCGTGCATCAATTTTGGTCGATTTTTCACTTCACTGAATCAAGTAGATGCTGCAACTAGCAGCTACAAGTGTGCAAACAGGGGGTCCAATTGGGATTCAAGGTACGAACCTACCTCGCTCCATCGCTCAGCCGTAGCCCTCGCCAAACTCAGGGCGACCAGGGGAGGGAGTCACATGCAAGCCGCTGCAACTGATGTCAACAGACCAAGGTGAATCAACTCTACCCATATGCATCGTGGAACCAAGCGCACCAGGTGTACCTCTTGTTGAGCTGAAGTATGTGTGAATTCCGTGAGCGTCATCGCTGGGTCAACCACTGCGGATTGTGTGGTGGCGGTGGTGACAACTCTTGAAGATACCATCTGATAATCGCTTGCTTGCCACGTTGTACGTATATCCACGGATAAATGTGGATGTGGGGGGCAAACGGGCAATCCAAAGGAACGTGAGAGGCGTCCTGATCCAACAGCGACCAACGTCACATTGGGGATGTCTATCTAAATATTTCACTGGATGACTGCTTTCTGATACTTCCGCTCGCACGCCTGTCTACTTCAGATTCGCCTACACTCTACGACGACGTGGCCGCAAATTGGCATTCACTGGTACCAAATTGCCACTTCCCCTGTGAAGCTCTTGATGCTTTTGTTCTCTCGTACCAATCAGCACCTCCCCTTTGAAGCACTTGACACTTTAATGCGTGAGCAGCACAGATATGAGAGTGTTGAGACACATAATACATATTCAAATTAAATCAAGCTACAAGCGACTCTGCAGAGCGTATTGCTGCTGCTTCTGCTGCGCCTGGCGGTCCTCCGCCAGCAGATCCTTCACGTACACGCGGAACCAGACGTCCTTCTGCAGCACCTTGCCGGAGAACGTGAAGTCGCGTGTCTCGCCCGTCCACTTGAAGCCGCGGCGCTCGTACCACTTCTGCACGTCGCTGCGCTTGTTCACGACAAAGATGGTGCCCGTGCGGCAATTGGCGGCTCGCGCGACGTCGAACGCCGCCTGGCCGAGCTTCCAGCCGATGCCTAGCGACTCGTACGCGTGGTGCACCGAGAGGAGGCCGAAGAGCGCCGAGTCCACCGGGAGGTTCAGGTCTGGGTGGTTGCGGCAAACTACACAAAGTAGGTAAACCCAATTAGTATCCTGATATTTCCTCAGTCGTTTTGGTAGGTTCAGACCTACTTGACAACTTACATTCGACTTGAACGCATCCGACGACCTTGCCGTCCACCTCGGCGACGATCACCGGGTCGACGCCCTTCTTGATGACCTCGAGGAGCTCCTCGACGCTGATGCGCTCGTCCTTAATGAACGCGCTCTGGTTGGTCCAGTTCTTGTCGGACGCGTACGCCGTGCGGATGATCGGCTGCAGGATCGCGGCGTCCTGCGCGGTCGCCAGGCGCGTGGTCACCTGCGCGCGCGCCGACGGTCGAGGCTTTGGCGCTGGCTTGGGCTTCACAACGGCGGAGAATGGCACGGGGGTCACGAGCTGCATCGACTGCATCTTACTTTGGTCGATTATGTGCTTGGACGAAGAGGAAGAGGAGGGTGGATGGTGTGGGGTCTCTGAGAGAGAGCAAATGCGCGAATGGGATGTTTGAAAGTGGAGTGGGAAGTGCGACGAGGGACAGCCTGCGGACCTTGACGCGGTCCGATTAGGTGTTCGCAGTGGGGGCACTCTGATACAAATCGATCATTTCGGTCGGCGAATGGAAGAATAAGTGGACCTCTGGACCTCTGCGCCACGGCGACAGAAAGAGCGGCGAGCATGGGAGGAGACTGAGCCAAGCCAGAAGCGAGAGATCTTTCCCAAGAAGCGCTCCATCCAATACAGTACACTGACTGACGCACGTGCTGGGCGTTGATGTCATCAACGTCAACTTGGTGGATACGTTTTCCGAGGAGCTCAACACCATGATGAGCTGTCGGTGAATGCGTTATGGACCTCCGTTTCAGTGAAGAAGTTTGGGCATTTGCATGGTCCAATCTGAGATATGTCTCACAGCGTACTGATGAGCAACACAACAACAGCAACGAGAACTGAGCCTGCGCTCGTTTCTGCGCTGAGGTTTTGTTTACTCGAGCCAAACTTGAGTTGAGTTGAGTTGAGCATTCGTTAGCCGCTTTTTACTCGAGCCAAAGTTGGCTGCTTAGTTACAAACACTGCATCAAGCAATTCCTAGACAGCTCTGACGCGAAGGAGAACAGCAGACTCGAGATTGCTCGTCGCGAGTAGAGTTGGCTTGGGGTGTCTAAAGAAGCCTAGCGGCGGGCACTTTCGTTGAGGCGTTGACCTGTATGTCGTGGCAGCGTGACCGTGCTCCTGGATGGTTGTCGCACAAGAAAGAACAGATGGGCACGCCGCCAAGTCGTAGGTTTGCGATAAAAAGTGGCTAAATTATTCGCTGCTTCGTTGTGAAGATGCAGCACACTACCGGTCTTGCAGGAAAACCCTTGTCATCTGGATAGACCATTCGCTAGATATCTCGCGGAACAAAAAGATTTGGAAACTGTCAGGACACTTCTGGAGGTCTTTTACCATCCATCGCGATGGAGGATTTGCTCCATCCATCCATTCCACTTCAAGACCGATCCTTGGTGTTGCACCACTGCTCATAGAGGCAATGAATGGGTACCAAATCCGATGGGCTGCGAATGCGTTTCGAGGTTACCAGATGATTCTGGTATTGTACTGCACACATTACATCGCTTGAGCCATCTTGTGGTGTTGGCTCTCACAATGCAAGGCGCGAATGCTCCTGTCTGTACTGTATGTCGAATGACTCAGGGTCTCACGTGTTTCCCATTCCTCTCAGCAAATCAGCAATTGGATGAAAGTGGGATCTCTCCCTCGAGAGAGAGAGAGAGATGGACGCTTGGCCCTTTGGCCCGTCTCTCGTTCATCACAGAATTTCATAAACTGGTATGAATGGACTTGAACAGCACCATCAACACATCCTGGTTCCCTCCAGAGTTGGCCAGAGCAGGTTGGTACCTCCTGTCGTCACCTCTCAAGAGGTCCCATTCGATACCCACACAGTCAACATGCTCAGCCCCTTCAAAAGAGTCGGTCCGTCTGAGTTTGCGCAGTGCACCTGTACGCACGGCGCGGTCATGGCCTTGTCCATGCTGCTTCATCAACATCAACAGCAGGATCATCATCATCATCGTCACGCTCAAGCCTGTCCCTTCGGCTCCAAAGCTGAGGTAGGGCGTTCCGTGTCCTCAATCCGGAGCTCTTCATTCTTCAATTCGATTGCCCCTACGGATCATCAAACAAGCGGACATGATCTACACGTCGCCGCACGGGACGCTCGACATCCCCGAGGACAAAGGCGCCTGGAGCTACGTGGAGCAGCATGCGAGCAGCGAGAAGGCCGACACGCCGGCGTTCATCTGCGGAGTCACGTCGCGCCAAGTGACGTTCGCCGAGATGCACACGATGGCCAAGCAGATCGTCGCGGGACTCTATGCGAACGGCATCCGCAAGGGC
>JAADVK010000847.1:0-15533 GCA_023334975.1 Globisporangium sylvaticum | reverse complement strand
CGAGACTTCCGATGATGGTTCCGCAGTGCCAGCCTCGGAAAAAGTGTGGCTGCTGCTCTTGCTCGCTTGGAACACGTCCTTGCTGGCACGCGCCAACAGCTTGGCAACGCGACCGCCGACACCGTCGTTGAACTCGTACTTGCCGGTCGAGAGGTTCGCAGTCATGCCGTTGCCGTACGTCCAGGTCTTCTCAGTGATAGAGTAGATCGGCTTCTTGTCTTGAATCGGGTCCATTTCGCCAACAAAAATCGGTGCGGTCGTCTCTCGGCGGGAATCAGTCTGGGACGGAGTCAAGAATCGGAAAACGAGAGCAGTGGCGAACGCCATGAACACGCTTGGCTGGTACTTTGGATCGCTCGCAACGTTCGCGGCAATCGTGCTGAACAGGCGAACGCCATACTTGAACATGGCATTCTGGGCGACCCAGAAAGTGTCGAGGCTGAAGAACCCGTGCTCGACACGCTCCATCCATTCGTCGTACGTTTGCTGCGCAACTTCTTTCGTGATGCCGCGAGCGAGAAGCGACGGGACAATGTCCTTCTCAAACAGCGAGTCGAGGTATTCGCGGATAATCGGGTGGTCCAAACATTTCTTGGTGTCTTTGATGCGAATCAGCGCCATGAGATACACCATCGCCGTGTGGACGGCGTTTGCAATACTGAGCTTGAGCAGGTGGTCTTGCTCCAGCTGCGCTTTGGTGTTGCGAATGTGCACGCCAGGCTGTGCCGAAAACGCCGATGCGTCGAGCACCCCGTGGAGGTCTTCAATGACGAGCGCCTTGTACGGGCAAGGCTCGGTCAATGGGACAACGGTGTTCTCTGGACGGTGGGTAGTGAGTCGATCCACCATCGTGTTGTGGAAATGCACTTTTCCTTCCAGATATTGCAGGAACGCCGCCGAATCAGCTGGTCTCCCGACCCAGTTCGCCTCCTGAACGAATCTATCATGGCAGACGAGGTGTACATAGCAAACTCATGAGATTTTCAGACTTGAACTCTTTGAGACACACGATTTTCACTTACCGCTTGATGGCGTCTCCATTGTTTGGCACATTATCCGTGTTGATAATCGAGAGAACGTTGTCTGCGAGCCACCACAAACACACGGGCAGTATCCCACGTCAATAAACAGCTGCACAGATATTAATATGAGAGCATGCCTGCAAGAATCCATACCTGGGATTGTCTGGAAGCACCGGTAGAGAAACTCTGCGAGGTCTTTGATCGCTTGGCTGTCCTTCGCGACACCAGTGTCCGTGACCGCGAAGCCAATGTACTTGAGCGCTGGAAGCTTCGATGGCAGTTCCATGAACGCCGCACGACCCTCCGCATTGCCCAACGAGCCAGCCGCTGTATGTACACGCAACAACAACAACGCGTGAATATAAGCAACTGAGGATTAATCATTCGCTCATCTTGTGTGTCAAACACTCCGTTTCATGTGGATAGAAAATTCACAAACCTTCGACGTGGACGACGTCCGTCTGCTTGGAGCCGTCTTGGCGGAACACGTCCACTTCGTACGAGCCGTTCGCTTGCGTGCACGCGTCCACAAAGTCGCTCCCGCGGGTCTGAGCGATCACCACTTTGCTCCCGATGGCGGACAGCACTGGCACGAGCACCGCGCGCTGCAGTAACGCACGCACACACACAGGAAAGCCAAATAATCAGAGACTCATAATGCAGAGTCACCACAAGACAGTTGGCTCTATGCAGCACGTCACGGAATGCGTATTTACGCACCACGAAGCGGCCGCTGCCGATGCACACAGCGCGGGTGTCTGCGTCGAACGCCGACGCACGCAGAGGCTGGAACATGCTGCTGCTCTTTTCTTCTTCTTGTTGCTTCGAGCCAAGTTCCGGAATGAAATGCGGAATTTGGGGGATCTGACGATGAGAGATCGCACCTTGATATTGAGGTTTTTCAGTACCAGTCGCTACTACCACACGGACAATCGAATGGTACTACAGGATTGTGATACTGTTTTCCGAGGAGCACGCGATTTACCTGTCTATTTTACCCATTCTAACCAGTGACTTCAAACGCTTCGAGTCTTGTGAAGCTCGAGATACAGACTTGTGACTTCGGCTGGGTTTGCATACTCCGCCTGGTGGTCGCTAACCCCTTACCTGCACAGATCGAATAGTTCCAGGATGCTGTCCTCCCTCCACTCCCTGCACTCGCTCTGCATTCGCCAGATGCTTTCAAACACCTCTTTACATTCCTTCAATATCCGTGTGGTAGCAGCGACAGCGTTTGCTCGCTCGCGTTGAAGTTGGTGTTGGGTGAAGGTCAACCTGCACTTGCAAATCAAAAAGCCCCTTGCCAACGTGGATGAAGAATGCGAATGTGAAAAGGCATCTTCAAAGGAAAAGGGCAATTTGCTTGACGTTGCTGTTCTTCTCTGCATGGGCACTAGGGGTAGCATAGTGTCATCAATGGTGCGCGACAGTTTATTAGCTGAAAGGTGCTGCACTCTTTATGGCGACAGACAGCGACTCGTGCATTTTTACTATGCAGCGAAGGCAACGTCAGTGCGGTCCAGTTTGCCTGAAATTGCGCACACGACCGATGGAATGGCTACATTTCAGTGGTTGAACGCGAAATATGAAGAAGGAAAAACACGAATGAAGCAAAGTGTATGTGGCTCAGTTTGTCTTTGAAGGAACGTTCGTTACCCAACTTACTGCCTTGCTCAGCACTCGGCCCATTCCATTCATTCGTTCATTTCGTACTGTTTGCGGGCGGCGCTGCGTGATCGACGGACGACAATTACACTACTACGCACGCTGCCCTATTATCTACTCTATTCCTAAAAGGCACACACACACAACTCAACTTTCATTACACTTGATACAAATCATTTCTCCATTTCTTTCTTTGGTGTTGCCATTTAGAGATACATCTCTCGGAGCATGCCGTCCACCTGGCTCGTTGGCTTGATGGCGTCGTCGTCGCCACTCAGGCGCCGAGCGTGGCCGTAGTGGCACTCTGGTTCTCGCTCGGGCTGGGCGAGAGGGTTGTAAAACCCGCTGCCGAACGACGTGTTGTTACCGCTACCGACAGACGAAGACTCGCTGATCGACTGGCGGTCGCTGCTGTAGTCGGACATGAGCTCTGCCAGGGACGCACGGTAGCGCTCGAGCTCCGAGAGCGACATCTGCGAGCGGGTGCGAGGAGCATTCATCTCTTCTGTGACGTAGTCGGGCTCGTCCGACGAGTACGAGCTGGAGGAATCCGAGTCCGCTCGGGCTTTCTTGTTGACGGTACTGCTGCTAATGTACTCTGGAGGTTGCGTCGATGACGAAGATGGCGGCGCTCCAGTCACCAAGTTCCCACTCTGTCGAGGAGGGCTCGACGAGATCGACAGCGAGTCACGGAGCTCGTCGCCGTGGCTGAAATCTTCGTTGCTCTGGCGGAAAATGTGCTCGTCCGGGTTCAGCTCGCTCAGTCGGCGTTCCACGCCTTCGTGGTAGATCGAATCTCTCGAAATGTGGCTCATCGAAATTGGCGACGACATCTCTTCTTGCTGCCACTGGTGAACATCAGTGAACGAATTCGAATAGCGCCTCTCTCCAGCACTGCTTCGGTCGTCGGAGCCAACTGCTGCTGGTGGGGGCACGTAATCCTTCCGCATCAAATGAGGAAGCTCCACAAAGTCCAAGTCGCTGAAGGTGTCGGACTCGGCATCTTCGTAGATCGAGTTTGGACGTGACAGTGACCGACGAGGATCGCTACCCGAGACACTGCCCTGGGTTGCACCGGACGCTCGCAACCGCAGATCTGCGCGCAATGCCTCGTCCATTTTCAGACTGCTGTCGCGATGCGAACTGCTCAGCGAATCACGGAGCTCAGCAGCCTGTTGAGGCGATGGGCGACCCATAAAGCTGTCATTGCGGCGAAGACCTGAGTGGTGGATCTGCTTCTCGATCGATTTCGAGCGGCCAGGGGTTGCTCCTTCCGAGTGGATCTGGTACTCTTTGAATGCGGTCGAAGACATGTCCGACAAATCGCGAACGTCTTGGTACCGTTCATGAGACTTGGATCGAGTTTGAAGCATCCCTGGTGAGCTCTTGTGCTGCATGTATCCGAGTTCATAGCTCTCGGAGCGCTCCAACGGAGGTGCAGCACTTCGTTCGTATCGAGCTCCGCCGACCATTTCGCTCGGGAGTCGAGGCGATTCGTGGCGGTATGGCTTCCTTCTCACTTCGCTAACACTTCGGCGCAGCATCTGTGGGGTTGATCCATGTCGATTCTGCGCGTTGTATGCTCGTCTGTCCATCCCGGCGCCGTTCCGTTCGATCTCGTTTGCGTACACAGCCATCATCTTGCTGAGTGCGGCTTGACGCACGTCTTCTGGGACCTGAAGGTCTGGTCCTCTCTCCATCTCAAACAGCTTCATCGCCGAAAGCGCCATGTAGTGCGCAAGCTCGTCTCGGTCACGAACCTCGGTTCGGCTCTGACGCCTTCGCTGCATCTCCGGATCTACACCGATTGGGTTCCTGTACGCTGGAGCCACATGCGGAGAGTACCTGGCAGATGGCGAATCAATACTCGCCACGTTTCCTCCTCGTCGATGGAAGCTCGACAATGGCGAACTGTACGCGCCATCGTGACCATCGTCGTCATCATTAATATCGCTGTACCGCTGCGAATGCTCTCGTCGATACAAAGGATGCACACTGGATTCGAAATACGGGACGCGACGACCATCGCTGTCATAGTACTGCTGATCTCTTTCACTGCTATTGCGACGCAACACACCACCACCATTGATCAGTGGAGACTCCGCTTGTCCATGGAACGAGTGCTGAGACGCGAACTCCGACGAGAGCCTGCGGCGCATGTACTCGTCATCGTAATCGTAACTTTGGAGGTGGTGGTGGTGGTGATCGTCTTGAGTGGAAGACGCAAACGATGCTCTTTGACTTCCGGACAGCGGGTGGTGCACGCTCGATGAGCTCTCCATCGAGTGTTCTCGCACAAAGCTGGTTCTGGACCCTTCAGCAGACAAATCGGATCGTCGAACGGGAGCTCCAACTTGACCAGTGGCAGAATGGAAAGAGCTGCTCGTAGGGTGAGAACCACTGTTGTGGATGATGTCGTGACCCCAATCCGAGCTAATTCCGATCGCCTCGAGCGACTCCTTGCGCAGGTGACCGCCATTACTCGGCTCCATGTGGTTCGATCTCTGGTAGAACGGGTCTTGCTGGTCGAGCAGCGAGCCATTATTCAGCATCCGGTAGCGTTCTTCTTCCTTGGACGATCGACGCTGAGATGAAGTGCGGGCCATCGAGCGGAGTGGTTGTTGATGCGAAATCGTCTGTGTCGCTGTACGGAGCTCCTTCTGCTGAGCAGCCTTCATCTGCTGCTGCCGGAGCATTTCTTCGTACAATCTCTGCTGCTGCTCGCTCTTGCTGCGTGGGAGTCCGAGCTCGTCATCATCGTCCAGGTTGTCATCGTACACTTCTTCTCCTTCGTCTTGGCCCCACTGATGAGGTGGAGAGTGATTCCGCGGCGAGTCGACTGGCAGCGTGACGCCCGACATGCTCTCGTCTGAGAGATTGCCAGTCAGCTTCTTGCTCACAGGGCCAGCCGAGAGCTTCATGTGGTTCTCAAACTCTTGCTGCATGCGCTTCGCCTCCATCATGTCCGCGATGCCTCGCTGGTCTTCGTTCTCCAAGTAGTAATCGTGCTCTTCGACGGAGAAATGGCGGCTCTCGCCAGAGTACTCCTCGTCATCAGACATGGGCGACGGGTCATAGATCGGCTTGAAATCCGAGTCGTTGATCTGCTTCACATTCTTCACTTGCTTTGCGTCGTGTCCCTTGCCACCTGCAGCTTCGTCAAACTTGCCAAACACGACGGCCTCAGAGCAGCCCATGCAAACGCGCACTTTCTTGGGACCAGCGCCAGCGTAGTCAATAATGTACGTGTGCCCACAGGTCGTGCAGATCACTTTGCCACATTTACGGCACCGCCACTTGCGGTTAAAGAGCCCGAATTTGGTCTCGCAGACCTGGCAGCGCACCACGCCGGCCTTTGCAGGCAACTCGAGGTCGCCGAGCAGCTTGCCCTGTGTGAGTCGGTGCAGCTGGAAGTACTTGTTCACCTGCGAGATGTTCTTGATGCGGCGCTTCATCGCGAGCACCTTGATCCAGTTCGGCGAGTTGCCCTTCACATCCATGTGCAGCGTGTGGATCGCGTCGACGCAGCCTTTCTCGTTCGACTCGATAAAGATAAAGCCCGAGCGGTACAAACTCCCACGCACGAGGCCGTGCGTCCGGTCGAGACGCGGGCAGAACGGGAGCCGGATCGAGTGCACACTGCGCACCCAGCCGCGCTTCTTCGAGTTTGTATCAATGAACTCATCGTGGCACTCCAAGTAGCAGAAATCGCGGTTGCGCGCCAATTTGCTCGGCGACTCGATCGCGGTCCACTTGGCGCCAACGTAGTGCTTTGGGTTCTCTGGTGTCGGCGTCGCGAGCGTGTAGAGCGTCTTCTGGTCCATGATGTCCTTGCCCACAGTCTGCGCAAAGCCGCTGAGCTTCTCGGGCGTGTCGAGGCGGAAGAAATCCGCGATCTCGTCGATCGTCGCGTAGATCTTAGTCGCACCGCGCAAGTAGATGAGCGAGCGCGCTTCCGCGGACGCGGACTCGTCGATGCCCTGGCAGAGCTCAATGCCGTCCTCCGACGCCAAGTGCACCCACTTCATCGGCCCGTCCTCTTTGCGCGAGTAGTACACCACTTCCTTGCACGCGCGCTTCGCCAGTCCGATCAGGTACTTGCTCTCCTTCGCGCTCAGGTTCGGCACTTTGAAGAAGTCGTCTGGCAGCGGGAACTTGCCCTCTCTCATCCCAGCGCCATTCGCACCAGCGACCGAAGAGCTCATCGACGAGTTGGACGCATTCGACACCTCCGTGTTGCGGACGTCGCCCGTGAAATTCTCCATGTTCGAAGACTCCCCGCCACAGTCAAGTCGAGCGCTCTGATGTTGGTTCTGCAAATGGGCGAGACGCGAATAATAACGCGAGACCGCTTTCGATTTCAATACCGCGAGCGCACGTCGAGTTATGTGGCCTGAAGAAGAAGAAAAAAACGAAGAACAAGAAGAACGAGAAGTTCAGACCGGTCAGTCAATGGGGAAAGACAAGATCAGCGAGAGAGACGTAGACGTAGAGCGCCGCGCCTTCCATTTGCGCGGGCGGGAGCGGGAAGGAAACACGCAGTGATCAACCGCAGACACATAAACAAACACGCAGTAACACCTGCAGCAGCATACTGCTTGGATGAATGGATGAATATACGTACTTTTGAGCGATCGCACACGTAAAGAAGCTGCTCGTAGAACCAGTTGACCAGACGAGGAAGCAAAACAGACACCGCGCTTTTCAGCTTGCAGTTGGCGGCGGCCTCTCTGTCGCTCTCTCTCTATCTGGTAAACTGCAGGGTGGGCTTCTGTCACTTGCACAGCTCACTCACACTCACTCACTTGCTTACCAATACCAAAGGGTCAAGCGAAGTGCACAGTCCACAGGCAGAAAACGAAGAGCTACGCGCGCGCTGCGGTCGTCCTTCTTCCGCTTCTTCTCGTCGTCTTCTTTTTCTTTTCTTCTTGTGACCGAGCGAGCGAGCGGGCGGGCGGGGCGGACGGAAGCCTTCCTTCTTTCTTTCAGTGAGAGCGAGCGAGCTGCTGTCACCCCGCCGCCTCACTGACCATCCACGCTTTTCGCCAGCATCCCCCTGTCTGTCTGAGTGTTGCTGCACACACAGAGAAACAGATGGCGCTTGCTGATGGGGACTCGCTGTCTCGTTGAGCTCACAAAGCGAGTTGCAGCGTCTACGTCCACCTTTTGGCCGCCGCACCTATGCATACGAGCGCACTTTCAGCCAATTGATGATCGTTAAACTGCGTTTAGGCCAATGAATGGCCGTTAACTGTGTGAAATGGATCCGCAGCACTGCAATCTGGCTTTTCTCTTTCACCACTCTTCCCCTTTTCCGGCTTGTTTATGCACCGAAGAACGTGGGTGGCGATCTTTTATCCTTCGATATTGGACTAGCTTAGTCAAGCGCTTCCGAGAGGGTATGGTAACACATAGGTCATTTTGGTAGCATTTCTCAGAAATGCAATCACATATTTCAATTTGCTATGAATTCATAGAGGCTTTTCAGTCGCTTTGACTCTTCATTTGGAGCGTTCGGTTTCTGTCCGCCAGCTGGAGGTCTGTTTGCACTTTCGAAACATTTGACTTGCCTGCCACATAGAATACTTTCATTCGATACTCCAAAACGAAGGATATCGTTTTTATAAGGCAAAATGTTTTAGCGTTTGACCGCAACATTACTCAATTTGTACGTGAAGAGTCAAGAAAATATGCGCTTGCAAAGAAATTGCTCCACTCGCTCAAGAGGTCACCTGAACCGGCGCCACTCGCGTGTCAAGTGCTGGCAAACCACTTCAACGAGGCCACATGGCACAAGCACCTACAGTACCTGAGGCTTTCCACTCGATGTGACCGCCTCCACAAAGGACCAACCAGCTTTGTATGTATCGCCGCTCTCTACAGCACACATCATCGCATTGCATTGCATTGCAGAGCTCTGTGGTGGTCAGCGCGTCGAACGCAAAACTGACTTCGCCTCATGTCGCTTGCAGACAGACAGACAGACACCTCAAAGCAATCCGATGTAATCACCGCCACGAAAATGATCCACGCGCTCGCTTTTACAGGCAGATCGCTCGCTCATTGTTGCAGTACCAAGTGTGGCGTCGTCGGATTTGTGTGTTTGCATCCAGAGTGAGCAGACAAGCTCGTGTTTCGCGTGCTCACGTCAATCACAGCTCGAAGCGCACTACATGTGCACCAACAACAGGAACACCAACAGCATTTGGCTCAGCAGACTCGACGACATCCACATGTAAAATGTGCAATCACATGCTTTTTCTCACGCCCCGCCGTCGCATCGGCACGAACGAGTGAATGGTGCCTCCGTTGTACAATACAAACACTGCAAGCTGTCCATGTGTTGATGGAGGCGCTTTGTCGATTGCGCCAGTGTGAAAGGGTGCGCTCGGCTCTTGGATAGACCGACATGAGAGGTGCATCTCGAGCAGGGCAATCAAGATCTCACACCTGCTCTCTTTTGCTGCCGGTGCTTGGTGCTGTTGTTCATGCCTCGCCAGAGCCGTACCGTACATGCATAGGGCGGGACGTCTCATGTCGCTCTTCACGATCACTATGGTGAATGCCTCCTCGCACGCACGCACGCACGCACGCACTTCCTACAAACGATACACCAAAATCAAAATAGTGGTAAACAAATCAATCGAGTGATCAAGAGGAGGGTAACGAGCCGCTCGTGTCCACTCTGCAGAGGCAAAGGTCGCACTCGAGTTTGCAAAGGGTCAAACTTCAACTCCATACTTCAGTTTGGAGCATTCCAATCCAAATAGTCGTACTTGGCAGTCCGCCGTGGTCTTGCTGCATCCTTGTCATCTCAGCCGCAGACCTGATCAGGAGGGTTGTTTCTTTGCTTGCAAGCTTTGTTGCCTTTACTGTATCCCGCACAAGTGTGTGCACACACACTGCGAAGTTCGACGCGTCGTTGAGCTCGCGGCTGAGCAGAGGTCGCGAGTCTCGAGTGTCTGGAATGTTGGGCACTGCAGTCTGATGTGACGTGCGGATTCGAACACTCTCCATTCTTTCTCGCCACCTTGAGCACATCAAAAGACATAGATCAGCGACATGCCAAGTTGAAGCAGCAGCAATGGTACTCCGCTTCAAGCCGACATCAGCGTGGCGTCATCGATCGCCGTCAGCTCAGGACTTGGAAATGACACCCTCCATGTTGGATGTGTTCGGCAAAAGCCGCATTGCTTGCTGCCAGCGGACTTTTCGCTGGTCGTCTCGGGGGTTTCCATCTTCATCAACGCCAAGCAGCCTGCGCTCGCTCACGTGGCAAAGCCCGACGACAGCTCGATGGTGCCCCATTATGTTGGTCGGCAGCAGCGCTGATGGATCGTGAGCGAACTCTCTCTTCTTCTTTCTATTCCACTTACCACTCTCTCAATACGCTCTTCTCTCCGTCTCCGCTTCGCTCGACCTCGAAAGAGCGCCTTGCTTAAGCGCAATCTCCGTCTCGACCAGCAATTACATTGAGCACGTCCAGCTGCGCAATGCATGCAGGTCTTGCCGAGCGCTTGACTGATGTCACGAATCGACAACAATAACGCCACTGCGTCCCCAGCATCACCTTGCGGCGGGTGGGCCGTCATCCCAACGCGCTGCCCTGCTGACCTCCTGCGCTCGTGGGCAATCATTCGTGCAATGCTCAGCTATCGCTCGCGCCACCTTCCTCCACGTCACACCGGCGCCGCTTGTTCATTGGCATCCAATCTGTTAATGCAGCATTTTCCTCCTCAAATCCATTGCGTGCCATGAAAAGATCAGGAACAAGGATCAGCAATGAACATGCACTCCTCTTTTTTGCACGCGTTTCCCCGTCTAAAGTTACTTTTGGAAAGAATTCCGCTACAAGTCGCCAGATGCTCGAAATTCAGCATTACTTTAGCGACACTTTACAGTGGTTTTTTCACCGCCACTTCAGTTGCTGTGTAGGCGGCTGGTGGGTTTATCTGGCTGAGGTGAGTGAGGGAGTGAGCCAAAAGACAGGCGAGTGAGTGAGCGAGCGAGCGAGCGAGTGCGGGTGTTTGGAATGCACTCATTCCGCAATCTTCGGCCGAAGCCCAACGAAGCAGCAGCAGCAGAAAGAAACAACGAGAGCCCGCGATGTTCGCGCCACTTACCGCGTCGACCTTCCCCAGCTCCACCAACGCCGTCTGCATCGGCAGCGGCCGCTTCGTGGTGCGTATTGCAGCTCACTGCTGTCTGTGGAGCTGACCACCTCTCCTTCAGTTCACACCACTAACTCTTCTCTGTGTTGGTCTCTGTTTCCGTGCGCGTGTTGTGTGCGCAGCGATGCGTGCTCGTGCCTGTGCTGCGCTCGATCGGCAGCGGCGTCGTGCTCGCGCAGCCGCGTGGCGACGACTTTGCTGACGCGTGTGCCGAAGCGCAGGGCAAGTACGAGGTTGACACATACGAAGCCGACGGCTCGGTGATGACCACGACTGTCCAACTTGAAGGCGTCGGCTCGCTCGGTAGCACTGAAGGACGCAGCGCGTTCCTGGAGCTGCCAGGAAAGCTCCCAAACTTGCGATACATTGGGTTCGCTGTGACGGACAGCGGTATTGCGAAGAACAGCCAAGTGATCAAGGACCTTGGAGAGTTTCTTTTGCAAACTTTCCAAACGCTTCCAGGTGTGTGCCTGTTCTCGTTGGTTGTTTTTTGGAGATGCTGCAGTGAAGAATGTGCTAACTGTGCCTTCCTTTTTGTGTAGACAACGTTCTTTCGATCATCAACACTGACAACGTGCCGAACAATGGCGATGCTATCAAGCGGTGAGTGCTTCATGAGTCTTTCAGTTCTCCTGAATGCGAATTCTCATCTCTAACTCGATTCCGTGCCTGTATCAGATTCGTGTTGGAGTCTGACTGGGACGGAAAGCCGACGGACACGAGTGCATTTATCAACTACCTGAGCTCGAAAGTGCACTTCCACAACACGATGGTGGATCGACTCACTACCCACCGCCCTGGAAACCATCTGGTGCCACTGACTGAGCCTTGGCCGACGAAGACTGTTGTCATCGAAGATGTCCACGGCGTCTTGGATGCCGCTGCTTTTTCTACTCATCGTGGCGTGCACATCCGAACCTCGAAGGCTGACTTCGAGAAGGACATCTTGCTGAAGCTGTGCGTTCTCAACGGCACTCACTCTGCCGTGATCCACCTCATGGCTCTCCTGCGCTTGAGAAAGAACCAAGATATTGTGAAGATCCCGATCCTTCGCGAGTACGTCGACCTCATCTTTGAGAAGGACATTCTCCCATCTGCTATCGCTCGCGGAGTTCCGAAGGAGGTTGCGCAACAAGCATTTGACGAATGGATGGCTCGTGTCGAAAACGGGCATGTCGCGTTGGACAACTTGTGGATCGCAATGGACACGATGTTCCGCTACCAAGTTCGTTTGTTCAGCTGCATCGAGGCGAACGTGAAGAATGACCCTACCTATCGTCCGAGCGTGTTCATGGCGTTCGCCACTGCCACCGTTTTGCGATTCTTGACTCCGTCCCAGACTGATTCCCGCCGAGAGACGACCGCACCGATTTTTGTTGGCGAAATGGACCCGATTCAAGACAAGAAGCCGATCTACTCTATCACTGAGAAGACCTGGACGTACGGCAACGGTATGACTGCGAACCTCTCGACCGGCAAGTACGAGTTCAACGACGGCGTCGGCGGTCGCGTTGCCAAGCTGTTGGCGCGTGCCAGCAAGGACGTGTTCCAAGCGAGCAAGAGCAGCAGCCACACTTTTTCCAAGGCTGGCACTGCGGAACCATCGTCGGAAGTCTCGGCTGGCGTCGGTGTCGCTGTCGCCACTGCGCTGAGCACCGTGAGCGGTTTTGACTTGTCGCAGGACGTGTACGCTTCGTTCGCGGTGGACGTCGCCGCTCTGTACCAGCGCCTGATCAGCGGCAAGGAGACGGGCAGCGGCTCTGCTCTCGACGTGTTGAAGGACGTGCTGCGCAACCAGCAGACGAGCGAGTACCTGAACACGAAGGACGAGCTGGCGTCGTTTGTGCGCGAAGCCGTGGCGAATGTGGAAGTGATCGACGTGCACACGCACTTGTTCCCTCCGAGCCACGGCAAGCTGATGCTGTGGGGCATCAACGAGCTGCTCACGTACCACTACCTGGTGGCAGAGTACATGATGACCGCTCCGTACGAGATCGAGGAGTTCAACACTTTCTCGAAGGAGAAGCAGGCGGGGCTGATCTGGCAGCACTTGTTCGTGGAGCGCTCGCCGATCTCGGAGGCGTGCCGTGGTGTGATCACGACGATCCAGGAGCTCGGCCTCGGTCACTTGCTGGCGAAGCGCGACCTGCCTGCCATCCAGCGATGGTTCAAGGCGCAAGACCCGGACGAGTACGTGGACACGGTGTTCCGTCTCTCGGGACTGAAGTACGTGGTGATGACGAACATCCCTTTCGAGCCAGAAGAGGCTCGTCACTGGCTCGGCGACCCTGCGAACGGCATTCCTCCGCCAAAGTGGTCGCGCAAGTATTTCCGCTCGGCGCTTCGTGTGGACCAGATCCTGTCCGGCGACTGGGACTCGATCGCGCCGACGCTGGACGTGTTCAAGCTTCCGTACACTTTGGAAGGTTGTCGCGAGCTGCTCGTGAAGTGGATCGACATCATGGAGCCAGAGTACTTCATGTCGAGCGTGCCGATCCAGTTCGAGTACCCGCCTGATGACGCGCCTGAGACCCCAGCTGGCGTGAAGCCCACCGGCGCGGATCTGTTGTTGAAGGTGCTGCTGCCGCTTGCGGAGGAGAAGAAGCTCCCGATCGCGCTCAAGTTCGACAGCGTGCGTCCAATCAACGCTCGCTTGGGAGTCGCTGGTGACGGCGTGAAGCCATGCGACGTGGACATCCTGATCAAGCTGTGCCGCCGCTTCCCGAACGTGAAGTTCCTGGCGACGTTCCTGTCGCGCGTGAATCAGCACGAGGTGACGGTCGCGGCGAACAAGTTCCGCAACCTGCACCTGTACGGCTGCTGGTGGTACTGCAACAACCCGTCGATCATCGAAGAGATGACGCGCATGCGCATCGAGATCCTCGGCACGGGGTTCACGAGCCAGCACTCGGACGCGCGCGTGCTGGACCAGCTCATCTACAAGTGGAGCCACTCGCGCGAGATCATCGGCGAGGTGCTGGTGGACATGTACAGCAAGATGTTCAACACGGGCTGGAAGATCTCCAAGTCGGACATCCAGCGCGACGTACAGCGCCTCTTTGGCCAGAGTTACGAAGAGTACATGAGCAAGTAAGTGTGTCGATGAGGTCAGTGCGCAAACATCCGAGAGGAGAAATCGAACGGTGAGTCCATCATGGAACGACAGAGTGACTGATTGGGCTTGTTGTTGTAGATATGTGTCGACAACAAAGCACGGCCGAATGAATAAAGAAAAAACCAAGTGAAGGCAATGATGGAGCAAACTGGCCATGACATGCTCTTGAGAAATAATGGCTGGCAGGATACACAAAACTGGCAAAAAGGGGGACTACGTTGTTCGGAGGTGGAGGTGATGCTTAACACTTACTTCTTATTTGCGACGGGATCTGGCATTGTGGCTGGGTTGCTGAACTCGGGGTTCTTGCTGCTGCTGCTGCTGCTGCTGACGTGCTTCGTTGATGTCCGCTTGCAGGCTGTTGCGCGTCGCCTGCAGCAGCTCGCGCACGTTATCCGTCAGGTGCATCGCGTTCTCTCGCCAGTACTGCTCGAGGACCAGCAGCGACTTGTACACGTGCGTTGGGTTCAGGTCCGCGGCCCCAATGTCAGTATCAGTTGTAGCGGCATCGGTAGCAACAACACCATTGCCATCCACACCGCTCTCCTCGACACCATTAAGGATCCCTGACACGAGGTTCCCGTCAGCGCCACGTCCACCGCTAGCAGCACCACCATCACCACCAGCAGAGATCCGGTCCTGCATACCACCGACCGTGAACTGCACGATCTCCTCCAGACGCTCGTCGTTCCCCGCAGCGTCGTTCGCATCAGCGGCCACGAAAGCCGGCGAGTTCATCATATCCAGCCAGAAGCCCTTCACACGCGCCTCCTCCTTCAAAACCAAGATGGCGTCCTGCAGCGTCTGCAGCTCGGGAAGCGCAATATCCGCGGGTCGCACGTCCGTTCTGGAGCTCGACTGGTCCATCGGCAGGATCTTAGCGTTCCGCCAGCAGCTCCAGATCGTCTCGCTCTGCACTTGCGACCACGCGCGCGTCACGAGCTCCATCGCCGCCAGCTGGTCGATCGCGAAGATGCTCTCCTGCTCAGCGAACGCGGCGTCGCTCAAAAGTCTGTCAGTCGCGCGAAGCACGACCAGGCGGCGGAAGCACGCCTTGAAGGCGCGGGCAATGCCGCCCGCCGCGTCGCAGAACGGCTGCACGATCTCAGTCACGCGAGGGCTAAAGTACTCGAGCTGGATGTTGCTGAACTCCTTGTTGCCCAGTTTGTGGCCGGAATAGCTGTCCACCAACAGCAGCACGTGGCGGCTCTGCGCCGTCAGCTCGGTGTTCCACAAGTCGAGCCACGCGTAAAAGATCTCGGCTGTCAGCCACGCGCCGCGGTTGTGGAGGTACTGGAAGCCCAACTGGCTCCCGGTTCGACCCTTCTTGAAGCTGCTCGGACGCTCCGTCTTGCCGATGATCAGCGGTCCTCGGCGCTCGGTGCCCTTCGCGTTCGTCGCAAGCGCGACCGTGAAGCTCTGCTTTCTCAGTTTGTCAGTCTCTTCATCTGTCGCTGAGTCGTTCAGGATCGGTGAGTGCGCGTACCAGAGCGAGATCTCGTCAAAGTTCCAGACGTCGCTGAGCGAGCGCTTGTGGTCCCAGCTCAGGAACTCGCGGAT
>JAADVK010000846.1:0-15546 GCA_023334975.1 Globisporangium sylvaticum | reverse complement strand
TTTTGCCTTGTGGGGTGGGGTGGGTGGGGAAACGTGGTGGTCTCTCTCTCTCTGTTTTTAGAAGCCCGTATACCAATTCACAGCATAATCGCATCATCTTTATTATCCCCACGCGGTCTTGTTTCTCATTCCGTTCTGTCTGGCAGCTTCCGTACAGGTACACGACATGCATGCAGCCAGGGCCAGCTCAAGCAGACCACGTGGGTTGCACATCGAGTGCTGACACAATTTCATCTCATTTCATGATGCTGCTCCCAAGTATTTTTAGTGGGGGAAGCAGAAGCAACGGGCTGTTTCGAAATAGTTCGTGGCAATTGAACTCGACGGGAGTTTGCTCAGACATAACAACTTTCTCTCACACACACACTCAAACTAGCTAGCCATGCAGCGCGAGCGCCTGGAAGGATGGATGGTCAAGCAGATCGCGCACGCCGACCTGGCGAAGGAGACCGTGCTCCAGCTGCCGTCGAGAGCTAACGCAGCGCTCAAGTACTCGGAGGACGGGACTCGAACCGCGTCGTTACCGACTTCGCCCCGAAAATCCTCGCTTGCGTCGAGTTGTTCACCGAGGAGACCGATCACATCGCAGTTTTCCACAACGACAGATTCGGAGAGTCCCAGGAATGGAGCTATTGCCTATCCTTCAGGCTTGTCGCCCCAGTCGCCTCCTCGACAGCGCACGAGTTGTACTGCTGGAGGCGGAGGTGGCGGTCGCAAGAACTCGATCTCGCCAAACGCGATCACGACCCACCGATCGCTCGATCCGGACGCCAGCACGGGCCTCGAGAAGCAGTGGCGCGTGCACTTTTGCGATCCGAGCCAGACGTTCGTCGAGCGCGACGGCCGCGTCGACCGCACCAAAATGCTCAAGTGGAGTTCTTATCTCTCGCAACAAGACGGTGATGATGATCTGGACACCGGCATTTCGACCGGGGACTCAGCAGCAGGGGTGTCGTCACCGCTGTTCCTCTGGGGGCTGCCGCGAGAGCACATTGTCGACTACATCCGCCAGTCCGTGCTCCCGTCCTCGTGGTCCATGTACGACCAATGATACTCTATCTATCACTTGACAATTTCCACATGCATAGTCAGGTGTTGCTGACCAATTTCTGCTGTTCATTGTGGGGTATTTCGACAATGTTTACTTCGGTCCGCCAGGTTCACGGGCGAGTGGGAAGCCGTGCCGAGCGAGAGCGACGACAAAGTCACGTATCCCCAGGATCCAATGTGAGTCATCAATGTTCTGGTTCATGTTTCCCATCCATGAAGCCCTGAAGACCATTGTCGTAGCCTTTAGCTCATTTGTTCTTTTGGACTCTTTCACTCTTCAGAGCCAAAGCGCTGGCATCACTGCCGCCTCTGTCCCCAACGACTGGTGCTTCTTCTTCTTATCCGCACAGCGCCAGGAGGTGGACCAGTGGCAGCCACAACAGCAACTCTGGGTCTTCATCATCACATCGCCACCCCAGTGACGCTCAAACCGCTCGCTCCCCGCCAAAGAGACCGCACACGAGTCCGTTCCAGACTTCGACAACAACCGCAACTTCAGTCCATCCTGGCTCGATGGGGACTATGGGCAGTAGCAGCAGCGCTTCGGTGCCAGCATCACCCCGGATCACGTCGCCTCGCTCGGACGACAGGTACGTGGTCTACTATTGGCGCAGTTTTCCTGTTGCAAGCGTGCTGGTGGCTTGTTGGTGCAGCAATGCGAAGTAGCAGCTCATGAGCTCTTGGGCTCCTCTCTCGTGAGCAGGATCACGCGCATTATCAACGAGCTGCGCTCGGACCCAAGCCTCTGGGAGGCGTTTGCGGCAATGTGGACGCGTTTAACTTGCTAATTAGAAATGAATTCCAACCTAGTACTGGGGTGGGAGATTGGTTCGTCGCTGATCCTTTTCGCGTGATTTGTGCATGCAGCGCAATGTGAAGAAGTTCCAGGAAGAGCAGCGTCTGGTAGGTCAAATATTCGCAAATTGGCTGGTTCCATCTTGTTATCTAATCATGCAAGGTCTTCTAACTCGACCACTTGCGTTGATTGTTGTTGGCTCATGTTGCAGAAAAACAAGGCGTCCAATGTGCGCAAACGTTGTTTGCTTATTACTCCGTTTGTGTTTGCATGTGGTGCCAACATTATTAGCTGTGTGTTTGCTTGCTGTGTTGTTTGCTCACTCGAAAATCCGCGAGAACAAACAGCGCGTCATGAGTCCTCGACTCGCGACCACCCTTGAAGAACGGTAAGTACACGATAACAATATCAACAACAAGCCCACTTGTTTGTTTGCTTTCTTGCTTGCTTGCATGCATGTTTGTTTCTTGTTGCTCAATGTTGTTTGCTTGTGTATGTCTTTTGACTAGAAAGAAGCAAGCCGAGGAGCGAATGGAGCGTAACAAGCGCCAGCGCGAGCAGCTCGTGCGCCAAGAGGAGCTCCGACTGGAAGCGCGACTGGAGAAGTACCAGCAGCGCTTCGCCGTGAAGAAGAAGCAGCTCACGGCCGAGGAGCTGGCCAACACCGTCGGCTTCCGACGGCGCAAGGCGTGGCTCACGGCCGTGTCCTTCATCCTGGTCACGACCAAGTGGCGCACCAAGTTCCAATACATGAAGCAGGTCGTGCTGCTCGCCAAGCAGCAGTCGCGCGCCGCCAAGACGACCCAGCGGTTGTGGCGCAAGTGGAAGTGGCGCCACGCATCCAAGCACACGGTCGTCATCTACACGTGGCTGCGCAAGTGCATGTGGAAGTTGCTCTTTAATGTGCGCTGCGGACGCAAGGCGCGCGTCGCGAGCATCCTGCAGCGCTTCATGATCGACCACTTCAGCGGCAGCCGCGAGACGCGCAACTTCAACCGGATGATGGTCAAGTGGCGCGGCAAAGTGATCCACTCGCAGCGGCTCGGCATGTACGAATGCGATGAGTGGTGTTTGCTTGTGTGTTGGTGTTTGTTTGACAAAGTTGTTGTTGTGCGTGCTGAATGTGTGTTTGCCTTCCCGAATTGTAGGACTTTCGTGCTCTGCACTCGCGCGCGTCTCCATGCGCTCTCGCTCTGGTGGGACCGCATCGACCACGAGCGCCAGCGCAGCGAGCGGCAGCAGCATGAGCGCTTCGTGCCCACGGAGGAGAAAGAGGTCGAGCGGACCGCCATGGTGCACAGCCGCAAGCTCGTCAAGCGCACCTCGCAGCGGTTCTCGATCATCAACAACAGCACCGCGAGTCTCCGCTCGTCTTCGTCTACGATCAAGGGATGCATGGGCTCCAGCAACAACAGCACCTCAAGCCCACGCAACAAGAACAGCAGTGGTGGTGGTGGAGGCACGCTGACCCAGCTGGAGCACATGAACGAGAAGCTCACGACCATGCAGCAGGTGCTCACGCCCTTCGAGATCCAGCGCCTGCAGCAGAACGCGTACCATGTCGTGCGCATCGCGAAAAGGTTTGGAAATTGTCACTCGAAAAAACATGGGGAAATTGGTTTTCGATACCAATTGAAATTGTACAAGTATCAAGTATCAAAACACTCGGTCCATGGATCTCAATGGGAGCTGTGGGCTTCGTCCAGGGTCCTCCAAGAAGCGCGAGTCTGGTTCTGGAGCTGCTGCTGGTGGTTCTGGTTCTGGTGCTGGACAGAACTCTTCAGCTAGTGACGCGCTTTCCCCGCCCGGAGGTCTTCGCAAGCGCCAGTCGTCCAGACACCTCGCATTCATGCTGCCGTTCAAAGAGGAGCCACTGCTGCCGAAGACGACCGTCGTGCTGGAGGACGTCGACATGGAGTAGTAGGTCAGTAAGTAGATCGCACAGAGAGCGAGAGCAGGCAAGCAAAGCAGGAGCAGCAGCACGACACGAATCCTATTTATTCACAAATCTCTTAATTTAACGGCGTCACGCAAAAACCCCAGCGATGCATGCAGTGGATGCTCCTACCTTGCTCTTGTTCTTGTTGTCTTTCTTGTTCTTCTTGATGATCTCCTCCTGTGTTTCTCGATTCCTGTTCTTCTTGTTCTTGTTCTTGTTCTTGTTGTTGTTGCAAATTTCGAAAGACAAACCCCCGCAGTCGGGGGCTTGTCATATTATACTCTATCCATGTGTTCCGCTTGCACTGCGCGAGGCGAATGGTTGTTGTTTGAAGACCCTCGCAGCAGCTGCATGAAGCCCGAGTGATTCAGATTGTTGCTCAGAAGCACGCTGCCGCTCACCATCGCACCCGACTCGACGCCTTCTTCGTCGTCAGAGTTCATCTCCTCGACCATCACGATGGTGTCGTCCCACGAAAGGCTGATGCCCAGCTCTGTCTCACGAATCGAGTCATGAGACTTCTCACCCGAGTGGTTCAGACGCAGCATCTCCAGCGGCACATTCGACACCGTCGTGCGCTTCATGGTCTTGAGCTGCGCCTCGTCCAAGTGCTTCGCCTTTGGTTGCCGGCTGGTGAGACGCGCAGCCACCTCACCACTGAACACGCCCGCCTGGGATTCAATCGGGATCGCTTCGATCAGTCCGATTGGCAGCGAGATGCCCTTGAAACTGTAGTAGCCGTGCAACTTGAACTGGAAAATCGTACTGCCAGCGATTTCCTCCAGCACGTCAGTCTTCGAAATCGGCGCCGTTCGCTGCGGGATCGACGAAAACGCATTCCACGCGTCGCCGCCAATCATGATCTGCCCTCCGGACGCGGACTTTGCTATTCTCGCAGTCTGGTTCACAATGTTGCCAAAGTAATCTGCGCGACCGCTTGTCTTGTGCGGACTCACACTTGCCGGGACGCCCGTCTCAATGCCCATCGACATGGAAAACATCAGCTCCTGGTCCTCGCTCTCACGGTTCCACTCGCGGAATTTCTGGCGAATGCGCAACTGGAACTCGCCGCACCACAGGATCGCGCTGCACGGGTTGAAGAACGCGAGCATAAAGTCGCCCTGGAGCTCTTGGCACTCGTAGCCGTTGTGTTTCCGCAGCAACTCGCGCGCGACCATACAGAGCGTCTTGATCCGATCTGCGAGCTCTTCTGCGTGACAGCGCACGAGCGGACGAGCGCCTTCGATAAATGTAAACACCATGGTCACGGGGCGATGTGCTGACGGCGCGTCACGCATCCCGAGCGACAGCTGGTGCGGGGATTTCAGGTTCGGGAAGCGACGCATCTCGAGGTCGCGCGGCAGCAGCAGCATGAGCGCCACTTCGTCGCCCAGTACCGAGTGGCAGCCGAGGTCTTCGACCACGGGGTTTCCCAGCTGCACGAGCTGCTCCTTCAGTCGATCCCACACACTGTCACTCAAGATGATCTGACCACCGTGTGCGTAGTCGCTCACAGTCTTGGTCCACTTGACAGCGTCCGAGAGCGACTTCTCTGCGACGACGTCCGGGTCCGCCGTGTGGATCACCATGCGCACGCGGAAGCCTCGGTACAGCAGCGTGTTCTTGCGCGACTTGCCGTGCGTCGTCACGTACACTTCCTTCATGTCGTTGAACTGCTTGAGCAGCTTGTCGTTCCACGCCGCGTACACGAGACTCAGCTGCAGCGACAGGCACCATTTCGCCGCGTGGAACTCGGATGCAAACGCGATCACAAAGAGCCCCGAGCGCGTGTGGCTCAGGATCTCCTGGCCGCCGTACTCGGACGACAGGCGCGAGAGCACCGTGTGTTCGTAGAGCAGCTTGGCGTCCTCCATGAGGTCCTTCGCCTGCAGCACCATCTCGCGGAAGCCCTGCACCGAGACCTGCACGAGCACCACTTTCTCCCAGCGCACGGGGATGAGGTCGCCCAGGTCCGTCTTGATCTTGGCGACCGACGTCTTCTTCTGCATCATCGAGTTCGCCGAGCTCGTCGCCATCGAGCTCGACGAAGAGTTCATCGCGCTACCGTACTCGGACATGGACTCGGTCGACGACGTCTTGCTGCCCGCCGAGTCAATAGGTGGCAAGTGCGTGCGCGGCAGGTTCCTGGACGACGCCGACCCCAAAGTCGGACTGCTGTTGAAATGGTCGCACATGCGCTTGCGCACGGCCGCGTTCAGCTGCTGGCGGAGGTGCTGCTGCTGGAGCTGCTGTTCCAGCTGCGCGCACGACACTTGTCGTCTCAGCACGGGCGCCACGGCTGCGCTGTTGCTGTCGTCGCTGGCGTTGCTGTAAATGTTGCTGTAGCTGCTGCTGTTGCTCGCGATGTTGCTGTAGCTGCTGTTGTTGCTGGTCGTGGCGCTGCTACCGACACTGCTGGCCCCACCCCCACCACCGCTGCCGCTTCCGCCTCCGCCACTGCCTGGGACGTCAATGCTCGGCGAGTCGCCGGGCACCACGCGCACCTCCGTGCCGCACGCGACCGCCTTGACCGCCTGCTGCTTGGCGTCCGCGAGCGCACGCTCGTCGTCTAGACTCGCGCGGTTGTGCACCGGGTACACGTTCGGGTTGTTGCGGAACGAGTCGCTGGACGTGGCCGAGTTCTTGTCGTCGTTGTAGGACATGAACTCGCCGCCGCGCGGGGAGCCGTTGGGCCGCCCCCACGTGTCGCCCCGGCGGCTCTCGTCGTCAAAGCCGTCGTCGCGGTGCACGTGCTGCAGATATGGCGCCAGCTCGCGCACGATGTCGTTGCGCGGCAGGCATTTCTCCAACACGCGCATACAGCACCACCAACACATGCTTGGTTTGCTTGTTTGCTTGCTTGGATCTTGTGTTGTTCTTGCTTGTTTCTTGTTTGCTTGTTTTACGCAAGGCTTGCTTGTTTTACTTGCTTTGCTGGCTTCTCGATACGCGCTCGCTCGACCTGTATATACGGGACTGGACCTGTGTTGTTGCCTGTGAACCTGCTTGCTTGCTCTGCTTGCTTGTTTTGACCTGTTGCCCTAGTGGCTTGTTGGGTTGTCTGTCTGCTCTCACACAAACACGCACAAGACTCGCACAGCCCACACCTGCGCGCCGCGTGATACGTCTCGCCGACGCTCGCTTGCTTTGTTCTCCTCCTCTGGGGCGCTTGTTAGCTGGCGCCACTGCTTCTGCGGGTTTCTTTGCTTCTTTCTTCTTTCGTTTCCCAGGCAGGCGCCTTGTGTGAGCTGTGCTGCCTGCCGTCGTCCGTCCGTCCGTCCGTTAACAAAAGAAGCGAGTCGACACGACACAGGGAAGGAAAAAAAGGTGAAAATCTACGTGGACCACGTACAATGAAAGCAGCAAGTTATTTATTTAGGATACATGACGAAACGAGGTTATTTACAATAGTCAAAGAAACTAACCAAAAACCTTGATACTCTGAAAAATGTATGACTTATAACGACAGGATATGCATTTACACAGGGACCCAATTGTAAACTATATGCAGGAAAAGCGTTGTGGTTGGGTGAGTTTTGAAAAATGTTGCAAAATCAACAGCGGGCGTAATCTGGGCTGGTAATTTTTACGCAAGGGGCTGTTTTTTGTTTCTCGCGCTCGGCTCGAATCAACAACACAGCGCAGACTGTCTGACTCTCTCTCTCACTCTCTCGATGCGTGCAGGATTGGCAGGTTGATCCGCCGCTCGCCCATCCACTCTCTTTGCCCATTTGTCCGTCCGTCCTTTCATGCATGCATGTGTTGCGCATGCTTGTTGTTGTTGCTTTGCCTTGCATGGAGGAGACCAACAAACAAGGGCACTTGTGTGTGTTTGTGCCAGTTGCTGGCAATCATCATACTTAAAGGCAAGAAACGCCCAGTTTACGAGCGATTGAGGAAATTTACTTTACACCGCCTATCTTGAGATCGTTATTCAGGATAGTTTGCGAACCCAACAAGAGTTGTTGCAAACCCAACAAGTGTTGGTTGCGGCGCACTTGTTTTCGTTGTGAGATTTGCGGGTGTGTGGTGGATTTTTCCTTCTTCGTCCTTCTTGCGTAGGGCATTGTTGTTGTTGTGTGTGTGAGAGAGAGTGTGTGTGTGTGTGTGTGTGCGTGTGTACTCATCCATAACGCAAACCACGAGTGAACAAACGCCACCAAACAGAACAACCACTGTCACCAGCAGCACCACACAGGAGCCAAGAGAAACAAAGGCGCGAGTCGCGTGCTTGCTTGTCATCGATCCTTCCCGCCAAAGCCGCGTCTACTGTACGGAGGAGAGTTGCTCACTGCAGCACAGCGTCCCATCCATTTCAACTTGCCAACAAGCCACACAACAACAACAGCAAAAACAAACCTATCCGCGTGCTTGTTTGCTTGTTGATGGCTTCCGTGTTTGCCAGATCTTGCGTGGACAGGCGCACTGACTCTGCGTACCGTGATCTTCCGTCATGTTTCCTCCCACGATGCCCATTGATGATACAGACACGTACAGTGACCTCTCATCTTGCTTCTGGCATTGATGATGCCTGGGCTGATGGGAAAGAAGAGCGCGAAGCGACGCGCGAGTAATCGTGAGATGCGATCGCTCCCTCACTCAGCTCACGATGACGCCGCTTGGCGTGAGTGCGTCCACTCCATTACGCAAGCGTGAACAGTAGCTCGGCCGTACGCCATGGATCGCCTCAAGGCTCTCTCAAGCTGCACACAAATGCACACTATTGAATTGAATATGCAGACACGAGCTGAGTCTCTTTTTCTCTAGTACGAGAGCGAATACGAACGCCAACTAGCCGATCCACGCACAATGCTGCCATCCATCCATACAGAGAGCTCCACGAATGAGTCAACCGATGCGTCGAGTGCACTGTCGTGTGGTCGATGGACGCAGAGTGCTGGACTGGCTGGTGGATGGATGGCTTCATTTCAACGGTTCGTCTGCGCTGGGTTGGCTGCTCGATCCACCAGCTATTGAATCTTGAATCTCAATTGGTTGTTAAAGAAAGAATTTCTACGATTTCTGGCTCGCGACGATCAGCAGCAGCGTGATGTACGTCTGGATCTTCTCCTTGATCATGAGCATGAACGCGGACGAGAGCGCTCCCTACAAGCAAACAATCGCAAGACATGCTAAACACGATGACCAACGACAACAAGAATACCTAGCGACTGTGTGAGTGCATACCTTGGTGAGCTCTGGGCCGAGCCCGCGGTAGAGCGACAGCGCACCCTCGTCCTTGTAGACGCGTTGCAGCGTGCCGACGATGCCTTCGTCCTCTTGCGCGGCAGGCGTCACGCTCGTCTCCACTTCCACCACCTTCTTCGCCTTCTTCTTCGACTGCACGATCACCTTGGCGCGGATGTACGGGAACAACAGCAGCGTCGCGACGGAACGTGCGAGCGCGCCGAGAACAAACGCCTGTGTATCGCAACAATAAACAACGACACACACACACACACAAAATGTTAGACCTAACTCATTACGATACAAATGACTCCATATAAACGCACCTCGAGAGCGCCGAGCGACTTGGATGCCTGCTTGAAGCGGCGCAGGTAGAGCTCCTTGACGCGCTCGAAGACCGTGTACTGGATCGCCGGCTGCAGGCAGAGCACAAAGTACGCCTGGAAGCCCTTGTAGAAGCCGCGCACACCGCTCTCCTCCAGCACGCTCTTGATGATCTGCAGCACGCCGCCGCCGCCGCCACCCGCGCCGGTCTGCAGGCGCGTGGCGATCACCTCCATGGGGAGCGTCACTGGCAGGTGCGTGAACTCGCTCATGTACCCGATGAGCAGGTTCGTTGCCGTGCCGATGGGCTTGCCGTCCTTGGGCGCCACCACCTGCGCGAGCATCGTGTACGCGTAGAAGTAGAGGAACTTGGAGACCGAGGACTCCGCGGTCTTGTACTGGATGCCCTGGTAGAGCGACTTGACCGCCGCCAAGTGGTCTTTCGTCGTCTTCTTGCCGCTCTCGTCGTCATCGGTGGACAGCGCCTTGGCGCCAGACTGCATGCGCGTCTTGAGCGTGTCCAGCGGGTACAGCACGCTCGTGGCGACGAAGCCGCCCACGCCCGCGGCGGTCGCAGCCGCCAGCATCTCCATCGGTTTGCTCAGAGCCATCGTTCTTGGTGGTGGATATTAGGAGCTCTTGGGATTTCCTTATGGCTGAGTTTACAATTGAACTGAGTTGTTGGGTGCTGCTTCATTTTGAGGTGCCCGCAGGTGTGCCGAAGGTAGCGCAATATGGGAGCCACTGATTGGATGATACTCATGATATTTTGTGTTTTAAGCCAATCAAGTGGGAAGTTGCCTTTCTGCAACGTTGATGAAACAACTCGTACAATTTAAAGCCAAGATGGGTTGTTTTCATTGTGAAACATACAAAAGTGGAACCTTTTTGACAAAATGGATGACAAACGTCAATGTTCAACATTCGTTTGAGGTCCACCCTCGCCCCCGTCAGGATACATTCCATGGAAACGAGTGGTGAAGATCGCCCTCAAAGCAAAGGCTCTCTGCAAGACGAGCTGGATGAATCTGCGCGGTTGAGATAGATATCGGTCAGCGAAAATCGAGCCAGTGTCTAATACATCTTTGCTCTTGAACGCAAAAGAGCGAAATCAACGCGGAAGACTAATCTTGAAATCGATGCTCGTGTGTGCGACAGATCCACCCGTCTCAAGGTCGCCTGAACAATTGTCGCGATCATCTGTCCTTTTCGATGCATCTGCTCACCTGAGACCTGCACCCAACAAGACCAGAGCTCCACCTCCAGATGGGTGGAGGACATGCTTGTCAGAGTGCTGGCATTCGCTTTACTGACCACCATGTTTCAGAGTTGACGATCCGAAAGCTAGCACTTTGCAAAGTGACTCCTGGCTCAGCATTTCGATGGAGAATTCGTTCCAAGCATCACTGCTCAATCTGCGCCTCCGTTGTCTCTTGTGTCTCCACCTTCGTTGGTGGGTGCACAAGGATCCTTGATCACACAGAATGAAGGAAACCTGTCGCCGACACGGCGGACACCTTTTGATGTAATACTGAAGGTTCTGAGACAAATGCCAGGTGAACCTGTCAAACAGGACGCTCGTTCGGATCATTTCAGGCGGCCCTGGCCGGACGGACTTTAGTGGGCCGTTCGTTGCAAGTGCGCCAACTGCATGAGAAAAGCAATTGTCAGTCAGTCGGCTGCTGTTGGTTGAGGCGCTCGAGTTGCCCTCAAAAAGGGAGTGCACATTCGAACAAAGGTTTGTGTTTGTTTGGAATCGGGCGTGTGAGACTGATTGATTACGCCCGGGTTGTGCAGTCGCGCGCATGTGTTGATCCAGCGATTATCTCATGCATCATCAACACCTCCAATCTCCATCTCACCACTTGAAAACAGGCAACACCAACGCATGAGCAGCTTAATGTGCCAACGCATGAGCAATCTACTATAAGCCCTAGCGAAAGTATAAGTGGCGAGCTCGTCTACTATTGATTGTATATCCTTGCTACGGCGCTTTCCTTCACCGTTTGAAGAGAGGATTGAACTGACTTCTTTTTGGTCAGAATTCAAATTTACAGTAACTTCAAGTTTCGCGCAAACTGGTGGTGTGGTTTACGCGCGAGATGACGACGAGCTTCTCGAAGGGAATCCGTGGTGTGCGGCTGGAGGGGTTGCAGCACGCCAAAACCGACGAGATATACTGTAATAGCCCTCGGAATTCGAGAATAAATCCCATTGCAATTGCACCACCCTCAGCATCAAAAGTACACTCAAACAGTGGAGTGCTGACTGCTCTCTTTGTTCAACGGCAACTGCAACCGCAACCTGCTGTTCATTTCGTCATTTTCCGCTTTTCTGATCTCTTCTTATAAGGTCGGGTAAAGTAATAAGTCGGGCTGGTCGGTCGAGTCGGACCAACAGGCGCTGCTTGTTTTCTGTGCCCAAAAGCAAAAGCGCAACTGATTGAACTGAGCGACCGCCTCTTCTAATACCTGAGCAACAGCAGCATCACCTCTTGCATCACGCGCGGGCGGACTCATTCATCCATCGGCTTGTGGCTCCTGCTTGTCCCATGACGACTGACTGACGCCACCATTGGCTTTTGGCTTTCACTTCAACGGCCTGCTTGCTTTTCGCTCCGACTTTCGAGTTCTTTTCTCTCTTTCTCCCTCGTCGCATCCCTGCCAAAACGCCATCATCATTCTCTACGTTGCCCTAATGTTGCGCTTGTGTTGCGCTTGCGTTGCGTGAACAGCAGTACCGTGAGCACATGTTGCCTTCTGTCGGGTGATGCTCCGACCCGGACCTTCAAAGGGTCATTTCCGGATTCGCCGCCGAAAGCTCAACAGTCCGTCCCATCCGATTACTGCTTTCTCTGGTATCAGGCTATTGAGCTCTGTGTGAACCTTCACGATGAGCGCCTCTGTCCTCAAGTCCGGCGCGGCTGCTGCTGCTGGCTTCTGGGGCCCCACGACCGCCACGATCGACTGGTGCGAGCCCAACTACCAGCACAGCTTCTACGTGGCCGAGTTCTGGAACACCGTGAGCAACCTGCTCTTCGTGCTGCTCGGGCTCTACGGCCTGCGCAACTCGATGAAGCAGGGCTTCGAGCCGCGCTTCCACGCGCAGTTCATCGCGGTCATCATCACGGGTCTTGGCTCCGCCATGTTCCACGGCACGCTCCAGTTTGTGTACGTTGTTATATGGACGCGCGTATTCTTTCGCCTGTGTGCATGCGGGTGTATGTGTGATGCCTTGCGACTGACCTGAACGCGCTATTGTGTGTGTTATAACAGCCACCAGCAGTGCGATGAGACGCCGATGGTCTGGGCCATGCTCGTGTGGTGCGTACTGCCGTCGTAGAGATCGTGTTGAATCGCTCGCTGCGTCTGTTGTTGGACTCACTTGTGTATGTGTGTACCTAATGGGTTTGTATATTGGTGCTTCTGAACCATCAGGATCTACATTGTGTACAGCAACGAGATCCAGCAGCTGAAGATCCCGGAACCCGCGGTGATCGCGGTGCTGACGTTCCTGGGCGTGGCGTTCGCGATCGTGCACGCGATCTACCGCTTCACGACCATGTTCCAGCTGTTCTTCGGCACGCTCGCGATCCTCTGTTGCGTGCGCCTTTGCATGTACTACACGCGCGTGAAGGACCCGCGCGCCAAGGCCGTGGCGATCTCGTACGTGCGCAACAGCCTCATCGGCTTTGTGTTCTGGATGGTCGACTACCACTACTGCCACCATATGAGAGAGCTCCCGATCAACCCGCAGGGCCACGCATGGTACGAAAACGAAGCGTCGATGAACATTTTAGCGAATATTTACCATGAAGACAGGAATCTAATGGTGTGAGGATGATGGTCTTTTTATACACAGGTGGCACATATTTATGGGCATTTCGAGCTACCACGGCCCAGTGTTCATGCAGTACGTGCGCATGGAGCAGCTCAAGCAGAAGGGCGAGGTGCAGGACGCGTGCTTCGGCATCCAGACGATCGTCATCCACGACCTCAACGCTTCGTCTTCCTCCCAGGACCAGGACGTGCCGCACAAGGTCAAGTCCCTCTAGGACCCTCTTGCGAATCGCGAAACAAGGTGCTGTTGTGTGGCTGCTTCTCTTTTTGCATTATTATCTTCTTAGCATGCGTGAAGTCCAAGCTTGCATTTATTATCATCTCACAAAAAAATACAAAGTTGAAGGTCAAGAAGTGCTTGATCTTCGCTTTCTCCATGGGGTATATGGTACAAGTCGCTACACAATCCTTGCTTCGCTTACTACCTTTGTTCGTAGCTGTCCATCTTGGAGGTTTTGCGCGAGAGCTGCAGCACTGGAGGCAGTCCCGAGTCCGGCAGCGGCGTGATGGAGCGACTCGCGAGTCCCACGGGCGTGAACAGCGCTGTCCCAGTCCCCGACAGTGTCACATTGCTGTTGCTGTTGTGGTTGCTGTCATGATTGTGATTGTTGTTCCCCATGGACGAAGCCAATAGCGGCGGCCGCACGGCGCTCAGCGCCTGGTGCAGCGGCAGCTTGCGGTCGTGCACCTTGACCAGATTCGCCTGCGCACTCTTCATCGCACCGAGCAGGCGCTCAATCTCCTCGAGCGTCACGTTCATGGCATCCAGCTCCGAGTGGATGACGCTTGACTCCTCGGACTGGAACGAGTTGGCACGTACGAGTTTCCCCGATCGCCCTCCTCCTCCCCCTTGGTGCGAGCCTTCGGACTGAAACGAGTTGCCGCGCACGAGCTTGCCTGCCCGTCCTCCGCCCATGTGGTGCGAGTCGCCGCTGCTGCCGTCGCGGTCCAGCGCCGCGCCGTGGATGAACGACTCGCGGTGGTCGTTCTCGCCCTGGTCCTCGACGTTGCTCACGTCCACCGCGTGCGCGTTGTCGAGCACCTTGACGTCGTAGAAGTTCGCCTTGAGCCGCGTATCTCTTCGGCGCTTCTCGGATTCGGCGAAGAGCCGATCGTGGATCTGCGGGTAGAGCTCAAAGACCTCCTCGGCGTCCCTCCGCTGCAGGCTCTTGAGTTCGCAGAAAGTGGCGGAGACCACGGTGCACGAGCGGGTCATGTTGCGCAGCAGCCCGATCTCGCCAAAGAAGCAGCCCTGCTTGAGCACTGCGAGCACGGCCTCGTTGTCCGGCGAGAGCACGCGCACTCTGCCGCGGCTGATGACTACCATCGAGTTGGCCGGGTCGCCCTTGTGGAACACCACGTCGCCGCGCATGTACAGCTGGGTCTTGAGCTTCATCACGACGCACGCGAGGCGCGAGTCCGAGCAGCCCTGGAAGAGCGGCACCGTGGCGATCAGTCCGCGATGGATGTAGAGCGCGATCTCGGAGCGCAGCGCCGGCGAGAGGTCTTCGTCGCCGTAGATCGCCTTCTCATACCGGTCCGAGGTGTTCTTCATGCCCCAGAGCGTCTCGTAGTACGCCTTGGTGGCTTTGCGGAGCTCGACGGGGATCTGCAGCGACTTGAGGTCGTTCATGACCATGCGCACTTTGTCCTGGTACTGCACGGCGTGGCTGCTCGAGCCGATCACGACCGCAGTCACGCTTGCGAGCGTGAGGCAGCTGAGGAGGAAGCCGAGCACCGCGAGCACGGCGCAGAGGAACGCGGACTCGCGCTTCACGGGGATGCTCGAGATGTTGAGCAGCAGCGTGACCGCGGCGTAGAGCGACTCGCCGTACGCGACCATCTCGTCGTCGTAGTCGGCGATGTCCACCACGTGGTCGACCCAGAGGCACGCGACCCAGTGGATGATCGAGATGTAGACTGCGAGCGTCTGCAGCGCGTACCCATACTGCATGTGCTTCCTAATAAAAGAAAGAGAATGAAAGTGAGACATTGTCAGATATTGGTTCGACCAATTTCGAGCCAAAGTGCCGACAATTTTCGAAAATGGTGGGGAGAACTCACTGGACAAACTTGATAATTCGAGCGATGCGAAAGAGTTTCTGTGTGGTGGTGGTGGTGGCAACGAGTGGTGAGGGTTGGTCAGTCTTACAAACTATTCCTAGGTGTGGTGTTTCACGGACTTACGAAACGTCAAACACACAAACTGGGGGAGCTGGAACTCCCTGGCACTCGTCACGTGTATTGCTAACGCACGAGAGCAGATTCGTAAATGAGAGCTCGTAGATATGCAAACCACACACTGATCGCTACGCGCTCTCAACCAGTCGTTCACTCGCTCGCGCCGTGGCCCACGCCAACGGCACAATCCAGGGAGTGCACATCTGGGATGGGAGGAAGCTGAATGGTCG
>JAADVK010000845.1:0-15565 GCA_023334975.1 Globisporangium sylvaticum | reverse complement strand
TGCCGTCTGTCCGCTCTCCGTCAAACCTTCTCTCTCTCTCTCTCTCTTTCCAAAAGCACTGCGTCCCAAGAGCTCGCTCATTCTTCAATCTTCTCTCTCGTGAGCAAGCGGCCAAGAACCTCAAGCTCAAGCTCTGCTTCTTCTTCTTCTCAAGATGGCGGGCGGCGTTGCAATCAACGTGCAAGACAACCACCAGTTCGACGACGCGCCGACCGAGGGCACGCGCACGTACGCGATCATCGTGTGCATCTTCGCGTCGCTGGGCGGTCTCTTCTTCGGCTATGACCAGGGCGTGACGGGCGGTGTGCTGGTCATGGACTCGTTCGTGAACGACTGGTGCACGGGCTGGCACGGCCAGACGTACGGAGAGTGCACGGCCAAGTCGAGCTCGCTGCCGGAGCGCTGGATCGACTACACGCTGTGGTACAACATGACGTACAACATCGGCTGCATCTTCGGCGCGCTGCTGGGCGGCTGGGTCGCGGACAAGTTCGGTCGCCGCGTGACGATCTTCAACGCCGGTCTGCTGTTCTGCATCGGCACGTCGTGGGTGTGCTTTTGCCCTGCGGGTGCGCACGCGTCGCTCCTGGTGGCTCGTGTGATCCAGGGCATGGGCGTGGGCAACTCGTCGTTCTCGCTGCCGATCTTCGGTGCCGAGATGGCGCCAAAGGAGCTCCGCGGTTTCCTCTCGGGCTTCATGCAGATGACCATCGTGACGGGTCTGCTGCTGGCGAACATCGTGAACCAGATCGTGAAGAACGACACGCACGGCTGGCGCGTGACCAACGGTGTGGCCATGGCTGCTCCGATCATCGTGATGCTCGGCATCTTCTTCGTGCCAGAGTCGCCGCGTTGGACGTACTTGCACAAGGGCAAGGACGCCGCCGAGGCCGTGCTCAAGAAGCTCCGTCAGACCGAGAACGTCGGCCGCGAGCTGAACGCCATCGGTGACCAGATCGCGGACGAAGGCGAGCCGATCGGCTGGAAGGAGCTGCTGGAGCCGTCGATCCTCAAGCGTGTGCTCATCGCCATGGCGCTCCAGGTGCTGCAGCAGGCGACCGGCATCAACCCGATGTTCTCGTACGGCGGTCTGATCTTCAAGGATGTGGTCGGCGACGGTATCTTGTCGGTGCTGATCCTGTCGATCGTGAACTTCGTGAGCACGATCCCAGCCATGCGTTGGGTGGACACCTTCGGTCGTCGCCAGCTGCTCTTGATCGGTGCCGTGGGTATGGTGCTGGGCCACGTCGTGTCTGGCATCTCGTTCACCGCCGGCTGCGACGGTAACACGGACGACTCTGGCTGCTCGAAGGGTGCGGGCTACATCATTATCGTGGGCACGGCGTTCTTCATCTTCAACTTCGCCATCTCGTGGGGTCCAGTGTGCTGGATCTACCCTGCGGAGATCTTCCCTCTGAACGTGCGCGCCAAGGCGGTGTCGCTCTCGACCATGTCGAACTGGGTCATGGGCACGTGCATGACGTGGGTGGTGAAGCTCTTCCCGTCGCTGAACATCAACGGCGTGTTCTTCCTGTTCTGCGGCACGTGCATCGTGTCGGGCGTGTTCGTGTACTTCTTCTGCCCAGAGACCAAGGGTATTCTCTTGGAGGACATCGAGGCGCTCTTCCACAAGGGCGAGTACAAGAAGAACGCTGCGTCGCCAAAGTACGTGGAGGCGGAGACCCCACTGCAGAACGCGTAAGCGACTAGTGTGTAGTTCTCTACCGCTTTTACCTTTCTATTCGGATTGAACAGTTTTCTGTGTCAACGACAAGATCATTCGTCTGCGAAATAAAAGTCTGTGATTTCGTCCATTCCATTTTATCGGTTCTGATACTTTCGTGAGGAACAATGAGCAATTACACCCTTGCTGAGTTATGAAATGAGCTCTTCGCAAAGCTGCTGACTCCCTTTCGAGGAAAGTGGGTACACTCTGCCCTTGACGAAGTTCGCATCGAAACCGTACTTTGACATCGTACTCTGGAAATTCCCAACTTTGTATGAATTGTGAAATAGAGGAATCGGAACGCCCACCCCAGCTGTCGCTTCGCGAGTGGGCCGCTGTTGACATGGTGCTCCACTGCTCGAGTTCAGCCACTCGAATTCCGCGTCGATCAGCGTTCTGCCGAGTTGACGTTCACTTTACGACACTTCAGTTGGGCGACAAAGCAATCGTCTTCTTGCACTAGACCGCGTTCAACAGCTTCCCTCGTTTCTACGGTGCGTTTTCAGGAAGAGGATGAAGGTTGGGCGTTGGTAAAACCGAACGACGGTGGTGAATAGATGTACTGCAGTAGTCTGAGGCTATATACAATAGCATTGATGGGAGGGCGAATGTGCGTACAGTTCGTACTGCGCAAACATTCGCCCTCCCAGACAATAAGTTAAACCCTTCGATTCGACTGTCAGAATGTGTCAAGCACAGTACCGCGCGATCCCTACGACCTCTAAAGTTCACACCGAAATATTCCTCTACCTACAGTAACCGAATGAAAGACTGTTTCGCACTCGATGAGACATCGTTAATTGTAGCGTGAAAAGTGGTTGTTGCAACTATGCATGCATGCCTTCGATGGGGTGGATGTAAAGCTGGCTATGTCCTCGTTCTTAAAGAGGAAAAAGCGGGAGGCTGTCGAAGGAAGCCTTTGATCTCAGAAAAAAGTCGTTTGCCGTGCCACCATCTCGTTGAAGCGTCGATGACGGCAGCGCGCATGCGAAAGAACTCAAGTGACTGGGGTTGTGTGGTGGAGCGTCACTGAGGTCTTCTTAGTTCAGAGGGGTGGAGAGTTCGAGAGAACAACCTCAAGAGGGGGTCGGCGTTCTGATTTCCTTTCAGATTTAACCAGGATCTCAAAGACTATACTCAATTAAACATTATTCAGAGTACTCGTATTGATTATTCCAGTAGTATCTCACAATTGATAGAATGCTGATCTCACAGCCAAACTAACTGCGCTTCATCACACATTGAGTGCTCATTTGCATGTGCAGTCATTCCGAGGGCCACAGTGATGGGACTCTTTAGGTCAGAAAGCATCAACCCGCTACCCTTTCTGGGTTGAAAAAGCGCCATACTCTCTTCCAGTCAAAAATCCCCCGTGTGGGTTTGTTTGGCTGCGAAAGGACTGAAAGCGCGCGCGCAGTCAAACAAACAACCGCTTCCTCGCAGGCAAACAAATAAAGCAAACAGCAAGCGCGCGAGATCAAAAGCAAAGCTCAAGCTTTTTAGCGGGCGGGCGACAGCAAAGCAGAAGAAGAAGAAGAAGACAAGCGGCTACAGCGGCAGGTCGGGAGCATCAGACACAGGCAGAACCACAGGCAGCAGCGACATGTCGTTCTCGTTCGGATCGGGCGGCGGCGGCGGCGGCGGCTTTGGCGGCTTCGGCAGCGCGGCGACCAACCCGGCGGCGGGCGGCTTTGGCGCCGCGGCGCAACCGGCGGCGGCGTCCCCTTTCGGCGGTGGCGCGACGTCGGGATTCGGCGCTGCGCCCTCGGCATTTGGCGCGGCGCAAGGAGGAGCGACTAGCGCGTTCGGCGCGCCGAAGCCTGCGGGCACCGGCTTTGGTGGCTTTGGGTCGACGGCGACCACTGGCGGCGGCATGTTCGGCTCTGCGCAGCCAGCCTCATCCGGATTTGGATCTTCGACCACGGGGTCGCTCTTCGGTGGAGGCGGTGCCACAGGCGGATTCGGCGCGGCGGCTACCCCCAGCACAGGCTTCGGCGCACCCGCGGCCACGTCGGGTGGATTCGGCTCTGGCGCATCGGGATTTGGTGCGACGAGCGCGTTTGGCGCTCCTGCGGCGGGTGCAACTTCGGCGTTTGGTAGCACGGCCGCCGCGTCTCCTTTCGGCGCTAAGCCAACCGCGAGCGCGAGTCCGTTTGGCGCCACGAGCGTCTTTGGCGGCGCGTCCAACCCATCGACTACATCGGCTTTCGGAAGCGGCGCCACTGGTGGATTTGGTAGCGGCGCGTCGGGTTTCGGGACTCCAGCGCCAGCTGCGTCCACTGGCGGTATGTTTGGCTCGGCCGGTGGCTTTGGTTCTGCCGCGAAGAGCCCATTTGGCAGCACGGCGACGACCACGAGCGCGTTTGGCGCTCCTGCAACTAGTGGATTTGGAGCTGCTGGCGGTGGTTTTGGAGCTGCTCCGAGTGCCATGGGAGGCGCTCCACAGGTTGGCACGGGGAACCCTCCGTACCAGAGCATGCACGAAGCCGAGCCGTCGGGAACAGGGACAGGAAACTACATCTCGATCTCCAAGATGCCTGCGTACTCGCACAAGTCGGTGGAAGAGCTGCGCTACGAAGACTACCTCAAGCGCACGGACCCCGCAGCGGCACAAGCAGCGGCGGCGTTGAACCCTCCATCGGCAGCAGCGACGAGTGTGACTGGAGCAGGAGCGTTTGGCTCGACGCCGAGCGCGTTTGGAACCACCACGCAAGCAGCAGCTCCTTCGGCATTCGGCGGATTTGGAGTCACTTCGACAGGTGCAGGTACCAGTGCGTTCGGCGCATCGTCAAGCACTGGTTTCGGTGCCACGAGCACAGGGCAAACCAGCACGTTTGGCAGTTTTGGCTCGCAGCCAGCGACAGGTGCGACGGGCGGCGGCGGGTTCTTCAGCGCAACTCCTCGCACGACGTCTGGATTCGGCACCCCTGCAGCGAGTCAGCCACTGACGAGCGGCTTTGGAGCGCCAGCGACGAGTGGCTTTGGCGCAGCGACCAGCGCTCCGGCAGCGGGCGGATTCGGATCGACCGGCGGATTTGGAAGCACGTTCGGTGCGACGTCGACCCCGCAACAGCAGAGTGGATTCGGCAGCTTTGGTGCAACCACCGCTCCTGCAACTGGAGGATTTGGTAGCACGTCAGCGTTCGGCAAGCCTGCTACGTCAGGTGGATTTGGAGGATTCGGGAGCACGCCTGCTGCGGCATCGGCGACGAGCGCTTTCTCTTCGTTCGGCACGCAACCTCAGCAGCCAGCTGCTGGTACGTCGCTGTTTGGTGGTACCACTACTGGTGCTGGTGCAGGCGGATCATCGTTCTCGTTCGGAGGAACCGCCGCCAAGCCTGCGTCGAGTGGCTTTGGCTTCGGCAGTACAACTACGAGCGGCGGGTTTGGAACCTCTACTGGCAGCTCATTCGGCTCCACTACTGGAACAAGCGCGTTTGGCAGCACTGCGACGTCGCAGCCGCTAGGATCGTCGTCGCTTTTCGGCTCGACTGGCGCGTCGACTGGCGGTTTTGGATTTGGAAATACGGCTGCTCCAGCGACGAACACGTCCAGCTTGTTTGGATCGATGAAGCCCGCTGGCAGCACTAGCATGTTCGGATCGACGGGTGGTGCGACGTCTGGAAGCCTCTTTGGATCCACTTCGACGGGCACGTCATCTCTGTTTGGAGGCGGCGCCGGTGCGACGACGGGAGGAACCTCTGGATTCGGTCTCGGCGGCAGCAGCTTTGGAAGTACCACGTCAGGCGGCTTTAGAGGTTTTGGCACCGCTGGATCTGGGACCACGACTCCGCAACTTGGATTCGGCTCTTCGGGAGGAAGCCTGTTCGGCGCAGCTCAACCTCAGGCTCAAGCTGCACCTGCGCAACCGCAAAACCTGGTCGCCGCTCCTGACGTGAACCCGTATGGTGCGGGTTCTTTTGGTGCAGGGCTTGTGGAGCAGAACGTGAATGCTGCGCTGGGCTTGCAAACCATCAAGACTGGATCGAGTGCGTCGAGATTGAGCTCGTTCACGGACGATATTGGTCTTCCTCGTGGTCCGATGGAGTCTCCACTGGCCACTCGCCGGCAGTTGGTGACCGGACGCTCGTCTGTTCCAGTCTCCTTCATTCGAGGCACATTCAAGGGATCGAAGAGCCGCTACTCGTCGTTCTCCACTGGATCGCTCGTGTCTGGAAGCGCTGGTGCTCTCCGCTCTGGCTCCGAGACGAGTGCCAGCCAAGACGACGAGTTCAAGTTCTCCTCGTCGCTGTTCCGTAACTCTGTGGCAAAGAAGCTGGTGATTGATAAGAGCGAGCAGAGCCGCTCCGACTCGTCAGCTCGTGGAAATGGCTCCCGAGCGTCTGTCATTCCATGCGGAGACGATGAGCGAACCGACGATGTCTCCAGCAGTGCTGCGCTTCGCAACCGAGCTCTTCGCCCCGACTTTGACGGAAACTACCCTGTCTTGTTCCGCAACCTCACGAACCGCAAGTCGTTCACGCTGCGTCTCCATGGACAAAGCACTATCAAGAGCGCGAGAAACGAAGTCAAGCACTTGCTGCGCGCTTCTGTGTCGTCGAAGGACGCTGTGGGTGACATTGAATTGGTCTGGAAGGGTCGTATCGTCCAAGACTCGATCACCATCGAAGACTTGCGTCTGAAGGAAGGCGACATCGTTGATGTCGTGGTGATTGAAGACCACAGTCAGGAAGAGAAGAAGACGGAAGAAGACTCTGTGCCGTCGTACGCGTCGCTGTCGAAGAAGACGATGGCGAGCGACGACGCGTCCAAGACGGGAAAGCGTTTCATGACCTACGACGAGTTCCTGGCATCCGCTATTCGGGAGGAGGAAGATGGCGAAGCTCTGCAGGATGCGAGAAACCGAGCTCCATCGTCCTCGTCGTGCCCTATCTTGAAGAACGAGGACTACTTCACCCGTCCGTCGTACGACCGTCTCCAGAGAATGACCGACAGAGAGCTGTCGGAAGTCGAGGGATTCACGGTTGGCTGCAAAGGTCTGGGATCCGTGGAGTGGATCGGAAAGACGGATGTCCGCCACTTGAACTTGGACGAACTCGTGTTCTTCGAGAAGAAGGAGGTCATCGTGTACAAGGACGACGACCACAAGCACGAACTCGGCACTGGTCTCAACCGACCTGCGATTGTGGAGCTGCTTGGAATCTTCCCGCCACGAAAGGCGACGAGCGCCGACGCGTACAGAGAGAAGGTGAAGGAGCGAACCAACGACATTGGCGCGACGTTCCTCGACTACTCTGCTGCGAACGGCATCTGGCGATTCCGCGTCGAGCACTTCAGTCGCTACGGTTTCGATGACGATGACGACGACGAGGAAGAAGGCGGAGACATTGACATGGAACGTGAAAACGGCGGCGCTGCGCCTGGCGTCACCAGCACGATCAAGATGGCCAGCGTGAGCCGACCGTTTGCTGCTCAACGCAGCAACGCCATCTTTTCCACCGAGCGTGCTGGTATTCTGCGCCAGTCTGCGATGTACGGAAGCACCGGTCCAGCTGTGGCGTCCTTCCGCGACCCAAGTGCTGTTGCTGGATCTGAGGAAAGCTATGCGGCTAGCGCTGAGCTGGCGCTCACTGCCCACGACCAAGCAACTGTGTCTTCTTTTGATGTCGACAGTGATGAGCCAGTGTCGGTGCCTGCGGCTCCAGTTAAGACTAGCGACGCTTTCGCGGTCGCCTCGTCGTTTCCAGTCAAGCCGTTGGGTATTGACAACGACACAGCGGGTATCTCACAGGGAAGCAAATCGACGACGTACCAGATGATGCTCCAGGTGTCGAACCAGAAGACGTCTGTCGTTCGTAACCACGTGGACGCAGGTATGTTTATGGCTCGCTCGTTTCGTTGCTCGTGGGGACCAAATGGCGAGCTCGTGAACGTCGGCAAACTGCTATCTGGACGCAAGAATCGTCAGGACGAGATCGCTGCGCACCGCGTGTGCATTGAGTTTCCGTTGAAGCTGGCGGAAGACAAGAAAGCGCTGGTGAAGGAGGGGCTGCAGCTCCACTACGACTGCGCAACGAAATGGAAGAACCCGAGCCAGACGAAGACGCAGGATTTTTTCGAAGGGGAGGACGCTACTGCTCCGTCAGTGTGCCCTCCCGAGTACTCGCTTCCATCTGATGACAATCTGGTTCGTTGTCTGCACAAGTATGTGGCTTTCGCCCAGTACCTGCTCAAGAAGAACCCGCGCTCGTCTGCTCACAAGAATTCTGCGGTGCTGTGGAAATTGATTCAAGCGCTTTGGGGTCAGGAGTACGGTGCGACCGATTCGACCGAGGATTTGTCGCGTTTGTACCCTCTCGCTGCTCGTGACGACGCGAATGAGCTTGAGAATTTCGAGACTTTCCAGTCGGTTGATTTACGCCGCGAAGCAATTGCAAAGTGGTTTGAAGAAACGGTCGTGTCTGCCTACGCTGCATCCGAGGACGCGACTCCCAGTCAGAGTGGCGTGCTCCGTTTGATTTGCCAGCATCGTATCGTCGAGGCGGCGGAGATGGCGATGGAGTGTGGCGATTTCCGGCTTTCGACTCTCATTTCGCAAGCACTGACGTACGAGGGCTCCGACTTTCGCAGTCTTTTGGTCAACCAGTTGTCGCAGTGGGATGAAAACGGAACCATCGAGTACATGGAGCCTGAGGTGGTGCTGGTGTACAGCTTGCTCGCTGGAAGCGTGGAGGTTCTTACCGCCCAGCAGGTCGGGAGCATGCCGTGGTTGGTGTGTCTCGCGCTCTTCTTTTGGTACAAGCGGGGACCAGCAACGTCACTCAAGTCGGCTGTTGGGATTTACTTGGATGCGGTGAAGAAAGGCATGGCTACTGGACCAGCGTCGCGATATGCGAGCAAGAAGGACGATCTGCTTCTCGAGGTGATGAAGTTGTACGTTGGTGATGCTGTGTCGCTTTGCAACGTGCTGTCGCCGAGCGGGTTCATGAGCGAGCGCTTCTGCCATTTGGACTACGAGCTCAGCTGGCACCTGCACAGCGTTCTCCGTGCGATCGGATACAAGATCGACCGAAAGTGGGAGTCGCACATCCATCAGAACTTTATTCGGCAGCTGGAAGGCATGGGTCTGTGGGAGAAAGCGATGTACGTCGCGCTCAACATTTCGAGTCCAAGTGAACGCGGCTACACGTGTCGCGGAGTTCTCTTCCGGAACGCGGACATGCTGTCTGAAGACAAGAAGAAGAGAGAAGAGCTCAGTGCGCGCCTCAGCATTCCCGCGGATTGGATCAACGAGGCACTGGCGGTTCGAGCAGTCGCGAAGAAAGAGTACCATGAAGAGATTGCCTACTGGATGGCTGCGCACCGTTTCGAGGAAGCGCACGTGTGTTTGGTCACGCATGTGGCTCCACCGTGCTTGTTCACTGGCGAGAAGGAAACGCTGTTCCAACTACTGTCCGAGTTGGAGCCTGCCGCCGCGACGATCTCTCAGTGGCAGACCGGCATGTCTGGGTACACGATTGGCGGCGGCTTGTTGCTGGAGTACCTGCGCTTGGAGAGACAGGACGGCTTGGAGGTTGGTCGCGAAGAAGATTTTTTGCAGCGCGTGCTCACGCTCTCGCAGCAGCTGTCGAGCATCCGCGACTCGGCTGTGAACGCGGCTGTCAAGCCAGGAAAAGCGGAGAACACGGAGAGGTTGGTGGCGAAAACGTCGATGGCGTCGATGATCGTGTCTCTGGCGACGCAGGCCGTGCAGCTGCAGAAGATCCTCTCGTTCACGCAGGAGCAACAGGGCCTGAGCGGTTCGCAATCGAGCTCCGACACGCCGCTGGAGCTACGTCCCGAGTTCCTGGGAAAACTGTCGAGCCTGACGACGGGACGCGAGACCAAATTCGTGGAGTCGTACCGCTCGTCGCAGCTGCTGAACCTGTGCTCGACGTTTATCGACTGGCGCTCGTAAGCGCGCAAGAGAAGAAGTAGGAGAGAGAACAAGTATCCACAGCCATACCGCTCGAGGGATGGAGCGATATCGAGAGAAAAAAGCCAAAGCAGACCAAGATTTCATATTTCAAGCGCGTTTCCTGCCATTCATTCGTTTCGTGTTGAACCGGGTTCTTTGATTGAGCGGTTTATCACGGTACAGTCCTACATGTGTTGCCTATTGCCTAACGTTTACGCTAATGAACGATTCTTCTTCTACAGAGATGCAAGTTATCAAGATTGTTTGTATACATTGGGAGAGCACGCCAAACAAGTGGCGACCTCGCGTTCAGAAATGTCTGACTTCGAACTTCCAGACGCCCCCAGCTGGCTCGTAGCCCAAGAACTGCGCTCGCAGGTCCGCCGTGCGCTTCTTGAGCCGCTCAACGAACGCAGCAGTGGCCGCATCTTCGTCTTCGTCGTCGTCGCCCAAGCTTCGGCTCTTCTCGGACGGGTAGATGTGGCTCAGTCGCAGGATCGCGCGCTTGTTCAAGCCCCGACCCACCTCAGGCTTGCACGGATGCTCGTCCGGGTACACGACCACTTCGTTCTCGGAGAACTCGAGGATCTCATCGAGGTTGAGGTGGCGGACGTCTGTCACGCCCGGCCACTCGATCTCGCCAAACTCGGCCGAGCGGATCGCGAAGCCGTCCACCTGTGCCAGGTCCTCGCTCGACATGCGCTGCATCTGGCTCAGCTCTGGCACGGTCGAGATGAGCGGGTTGGTCAAGATTGGACACGCTGGGTTCACTGGCGGGATCCTGTCCTCCTCCTCGTCCTCCTCGTCCGTCAGTGTCGACTCAGGGTGGACATTCTGTTGCTGCTTCTGCTCGCTGTTGTCGTCTTCATGGACACAGGGCGAGTGCCCATCAGATTTTCCAACGTCCGTGGTCGTCTCACAAAGCGGTTCGCTGGCCACCTCGAGCTGCTTCTTGGAGCCCAGCTCCCGAAAGAGCGAGGACTTAAAGCTGAACTCGCTCTGAGCTTCTGACGCGCGTTGCGTGCCACGAGCGGCTGAAGCAGCAGCCGCATGGTCAGTCTTGAGGCCTCTGGCGCCGCCCACCACTCTGCGGATGGACGCAACGCGCAGCGAATTGCGGTCGCCGACCAAGCGGCGGTTGGACTTCAGCACGGCGCAGTTGATCGGACGAGTGGGCAGGCCCAGGTTGGCGTGGCTGACAGAAGGCTTCGGCTTTGGCTTTGCGCTTAGGAAGTTGTTTGCGCTGGCGTGCGCATTTTCAAAGTTGAGAGCGGCGTTGACGGCGACCTCCAGGCTGCCAGCGCCGAAGGAACCAGCGCCGTACGGGTTCACGTCCGGCAGGGCTACCAGGCTCTTCACACTGCCTTGCTCAGCGCTCGTCGAGGTATTCGCCGTCAACTTGACGTCAAAGCCTGTTGCTACTACTGCCGAGCCCGAGCCTGAGCTCGTGGTGGTGGTGTTCCAGTCCGAACCTGACTTGAAGGCGAACAGCGGAGCCTTTCCCGTCTCTCCAGACTTTGCGCCATGCCCCGTGAGGTTGAAATCAAAGGCCGGCTTTTTCGGAAACGAAAAGCACGAAGAGAAGATCTTCTGATGTTGCGGTGCAGGCGCCGTTCTCTGAGCCGAGAGCTCCGCGTTCGGCTGCCAGGAAGGCGTGAACGTGAAGCGGAAGCCTGCCTTTTTGCTGATGGCGCCTGTGAAAGGCGAGCATGCGGCATTGCGCTGGCCAGTCGCAGCGTAGTTCGCATCCGCTGTTGAGATCGTTCGTGTAGGAGCATCCATGAACTGCCAATGGCTGGTAGCAAGGGAGGCAGAGGCAACGTCCGAGCGAAACGTGTGACTGCCGAAGGGACTCGAAGAGCTACTTCCAGTGCCTACTGTTTGGTTGGTCTGTGGCTGCTTGTCTCCGAACCAGTTCACAGTGAATGCGTTCTTTTGGACCGAGCCTGCTCCGCCATTCCCAGCAGCGAACGGATTCGAGTCCGTTGTTGTTACTGCTGGCACAAACGGAGACAGTCGAGGGGCGCTCGACAGTCTACTGTTGTTGTTGTTGTTAGCAGTGCTAAAAGGGTTGCCTGGCTGTGGTCCAGCTACGCTACTGCTGCCTTTGCTACCAAGGAAAGGGTTCATCGGTGCAGATTGGAAAGGACGACTTGTGCCAGTCAGAGGAGCAGCGAATACGCTCGGCTGCGCTGGCTTTGGAGTCGAGTTGACACCGTCTCCAAGCGGAAACCAACCGGTGGTTGCCTGTTTAGCGACAGCAGGACCACCACTAAACCCAGAGCTGCTGCCTGCGCGAAAGCCAGTGTTAGTGGTGCGAGCATTCGCATTCGACACAACGCCAAAGCTGCTGGTATTCGAAACATCAAACGGTGACGAAGCCGGGGGCTGGCTCTGGTTCACGAACGAGCTCGTGCCAAACGATCCTGTCGGGGTTCCGAAAGTCCCAAATCCAGAGACACCAGCGCCCGCCTGTCCAGTGGCCTGAGCGAACGAATTTCCAAAGCCACTGCCTCCGCTGCCGAACTGAGTCGCTGGAGTGTTTCCGCGCCACGCAACTGGAGTTGCAGTGCCAAACGGGTTACCGTTGGGCGTAGAGGTCGCAGGCGCTGGCGTCGAGCATGCAGGTCCGCGGCCAAAGACAGGGGGTCTGCTGGAGCTGGCGCGACCTGCGGTTGGAAAAGCAGCAGCGTGCATCTCTTCCGTTGCTTTCACGTTTCAAAAGGGGCGAGGGACGTGTGACGATCCGAAGCGGCAAGTGAACGGCTGCGGCGGAGGGAGAGAGAGAGACGTGGGGCTGATGGCGAGGTGCTGGTTGAGCTGTTGGGCTGTGGGCTTGGCTGCAAATTGCAAAGTGAGCGCTTTGCTCAGCAGTCAAGTTTAGCGATGGCGGTGGAAGAGGCTGACCTGGGAGAGTGTGTACGTGTGAGTGAAGGTCATGGGTTCAAAATCCAGTTCAGCAACTGATTTGAGTCCAGTTTCATTAAAAAATCCAACAGAAAGAAGTGATTTTTCACACGAGCAGGCATTTCACACCAGCCTCAGGCTGTCAGGTCCACTGAACCAGCTGATGGTGCCAGTCCGTGCCAGCGCCTTGAGCCGCTAAAACTGAAGGCCAAAGCAAATCTGAGCTGAAATGCAGACGAACGCTCGCCCACTTCCCACTTTCGTTCAGATCTTGGGAACGGACTGAGGGGGTGAAGCGCGACGTTACATACTACTGACAACACGCATGTCCAGTGGAGGGAGGACCATAGCCGCCAACACACAACGCAGTTCTGACTGAAACTCGACAAGCACAACATAAAAAATGATAAATTAATAATTAAATGGCCAGCACTGAGCCAGCGCCTACACGTTCTCCAACCGTGTGGATGGACTTCTGACCAACGCCACCCGCACGCATATCATTCGGTTGCTTTACACTGTCGCTGGCGAGAGGGTATTGCTCGCTGGGGTCGCACCACCATCGCCTGTCGATCGCGGACGAAAAGCTGCACTCTCTTCACTAAATAAGCGGCGGGAGCGCGGTCGCCGGGCTCGATCCTCGGTCTCCACGCACGTTGCCGTCGCCGTTTTCATATATATTTACACCATTCGCGCGAAACTCTTGTTGCTGCTCAGCTCAGCTCAGCACTCGCAGCTGGACTCGACGATCGGGTCGAGGTGGCGCTTGCACATGAGGCGCATGAACTCCTTGTTCATCATCTGCCGCCGGACGAAGGCGTCGAAGACGTTGTACCAGACGCCGGCCTCCTCCTCGGTGGCCGCCGACAGGTAGAGCTCGCGGCCGGAGCCCAGGTGCACGCAGAAGCCGTGCTTGACGCCGCCCCAGTAGAGCACGTTGGTGACCTCGTCGCGCTTGATGATCTTCGTGCCCTCGCGGTGGTCCTTCTTGTACGTGAGCACGCCGTCGTGGAACGTGAAGAAGCGGCGCTTCCAGCTCTTCACGCGCAGCCCGCGCTTCACGAGGTAGCCGTCCAGCTGGTACATTATTGGCGTGTGGGTGGGTCTCTTTGCCTGTGTTGTCTGGTGGTCTCCACGGGCAGTGGAAGAATTGGGAATGAATGAATGAGGCGATCCATTGCCGCCTCAGGAAGAAGAAGGAAGGCGTGGCCCTGCTGCTCCATTGCTGCTGTCACTTGCCCATCAGGATTTGGTCCCTCCCCAGAATTACTCACGCTGTGCCAGCGGGTCACACCGGGAATGGGAGGTTATTCGTATATAGAGTGCATCTGTTTTTGCGTACTGACGTCTTTGAGCAGAAAGGAGAAAAACCTGTTTAATATGATGCGATCGTTATGGGCAAACCACATTTTTATACAGTGCAAATCTGGACGGGGGAGCGTCTGGTCGTCGTCCCACAAAAATTCAAAATCAGTCCGGTTGAAGTACCACTGTTCCTGACGAGGTTCCTTGCAATCCTGTGAAAATGGATCAAACTGGAGATCTACAAAGCTGCTCGCATACAACTTCTCTTTAAAAAACCTGCTACAATACATACTTCCATGCCGCAACCCTTTTCGCCAACCAGCTGGATCTCTTTCAACAAGTGAGCTCTTCGAAAAACTGTGGAGCAAAGCCGCGCACCAGAAGTGACGCGCTGGTGTCTGCGCTCTGTGACTCCGTGATGCCGATGGATCTCTGTTCTGGTTCTGGAGTCCTGCAACATAGCATTGCTGACGTTGCTGCTGCGCGGCCGTGCGCGGCGTGGGAGCCTGCTGCGCCAGAGCGTCGCGGTTCGCCTTCACTGCGCGAAGAGCTCGTCGCGTTCCTTCCGCGTGAGCTCCAGCGCCGCCTCCAGCTCCGCCACCTCGCGCTGCGTCTGCGCGCTGGACGCCGATGCTCCTGCCGCTGCGTCGCCCTCGTGCTCCTCTTCTTCCTGCTCCTCGGTGAGCATCTCCTGCAGGTACTCGAGCGACTCCTTCTGCTCCTGGTACTGGCGCAGCACCTGCGTGTAGAGCTTCTCCGCCGTGTCGAGCTTCTCCTGCAGCAGCTGTCTGCGCTCGTGGATCACGAACAGCTCCATCTCGCTCGGGCTCTTCTTGCCGAGCAAGGATCGGCTCGAGCTCGAACCGAGAGACGGACTCAGTCGCTTTAGAGACGCGTTTCGCTCCAGACTGGTTGATGACGCGGCGCCTGGCAGCGCCAGACCGGTGCTGCTGGCGTTGGACGACAGACCTTCGCTCCGCTCGAGACTGGTCAAGAAGCTCTCCATCTCGTTCAGGCGCGTTTGCCACTGGCGGTTCAACGATGCGGCCGTCACTGGCAACGATGCAGGGCGATTGGAGATGCTGGCTTGCTGCTGCGCTGGCTCTACTTGTTGCTGGTGCTGCTGGCGTTGCTTGGACTGGAACAAGCTCTGATAGCAGTGCACGAGGAGCTCGTGCATCTTGGAGATGAAAATCGGGTCCGACACGTCAGCGCGCTTCGTCTGAGCTTGCGCCAGTGCATGGAGCGCAAGAATTGCAAGCTGCCCAGTCGACAGATCCAGGAGACACGCCGCCCGCAGATACAAAGTTTGGCTCCTGTCGTCCAGATACGAGTACAGAGAAGAAGACTTGGGCTCAGAGGCTGCGCCGTCTTCGGAGAGAGACTTGACCACCACCACTTGGAGTGGTTTCTGGTTTCCAATCGAAGCTGATTTTGCTGACGCTGATGACGAAGAAGAAGCTGAAGGAACCGCTAGCTGCAGCACCAGATTCACGAAGTCGAGGCGCGTCTGCATATTCGCATTCATCGCCTCGACCGGCATGGGGTCTTCGCATAGTACTTTGAGCCTTTCGGGGCTGATCTCAGTAGTCGAAGGCAGGAAATCGCTCTCAACGCGGCATCCGCGCGAGACTGCGTCCTTGATCGTCGCACGATACGAAGCGACCGCAGTCGACGGATCAGCAGCGGCGAGACTTTCTGGGCTAGCT
>JAADVK010000844.1:0-15569 GCA_023334975.1 Globisporangium sylvaticum | reverse complement strand
TTTCCTCCCTTCAGCTCCCATGCGCTGGTCAAGCTCCTCCAGCCACTCCTGATACACTTGAACCGTCATCCACCCCTTGGATGTGCCGATGTATTGGACACCGTCGGGTTTCTCTGCAAGCCATCTTGGGTTCTCAGCTTTACCAAGAAAGACGAGCGGGAGTTTGTATGTGCCATCAGCGTTGGCACCAACAACCATAATGACTCGAGACTTGTCCTGCTTCAACGCGGGAGCCTCCTTCAGCACCACTGCGGTACGAGGCACGGCCTTGTAGAACAAAGCAGTCTCATCCATATTGAAGACGTCTGATGGATGAAACTGCTTTATCTGGTCCCGGAGATCGTTCAAATGCTTCTTCGCCGATTCAACGTCCACAGAGCCGATTTCTCCATGCGCGCGCTTGAGGCGGAGGTCGTATCGCGCGAGGAAATGTCGGAGCCAGCCGTTTCTCGTAAAGCGAGGGCGATACTGCTTCGGAATGTTGAGGTCGCATGCGAACTTTCTGGCCATTGCCATTTTCAAACACCCTGACAACGGCATCTTGGCAAGCTCAGCACAAATTATCTCTCCCACTAATGCCTCGTCGAGACGCAGCATGTGTGGAGACCGCAGCCGTTTTTTCGCGAGGCAATCGGCAGACAACTGGCTAAGCAGTTCCTTCTCACCCAAAATTCTCTTGATAGTAGACTTCCCGGGGCTCTTGTGGAGCCCGAACTCCACGCGTGCCCAGCTGGCGAGATCGTTGTAGCTCCAGTGCTGCTGTTCTTCGTGCTTCCAAAGATTTGACGGTGTTGCTGCTTGGTGAGAAAGACTCGAGCTGCCATGATCTATTGCTATTGGTGTGTTGTAGTTCTTCGCTTGGTATGTCTTGGACGGGGTGGTTTTGGTACTGAACGCACTGTCGTGAAGATCCATGATGAGGAATTTGAAGCTAGTGACAGTAGACACGTCTGATTTCCCGCCCATTTTTGAAATTCAAAAGCATTGGTACCTTATAGTTGTATAAAATCAGTGCATTTGCAGATTCCACCTCACATTCTATACTATTATTTTTACGAGGTCATTGGGTGTTACCCGTGCCGTCAACAAGTGCTATGCTGTATGTGTTTTCATTGTGTGTCTCAGCAAACCGTTGAACTTGACGTTTGTATGCAACATTTTTGAATTGCTGCCTATCATTCAAACAATTCGCGCGCATCACTTTCGAAAATGACACCATCCGCGCAAACCATGCCAGCAATAGAGATCATCGAGCTTTCAGATGACGACTGCGAAGTGGACATACTGGCAATGAGCGCGTCTGCGTCCATAGATGACAATGCGCAACCTGCTCCTGGGTTCATTGCGGCTGCTGCCATCGAGATCAACGACGAGCCTGTGAAGAACGAAGCGCTGCTGTCCGCAACCTCATCAACATCAGTCGAGTCCGCTCCTGAGCCGATAACAATGGAGAACAAAGTGACGATCATGGGCTACGACGTCGAGTTCCCCGAAGGCAAGAGGCCGTTCCCAGCGCAGCTCGCGGTCATGAATAAAGTGCTGTTGGCGCTCAAAACTAATCAACATGCGCTATTGGAGTCGCCAACTGGTTCCGGTAAGACGCTTGCGCTGCTCTGCTCGTCGCTCACGTTCCAGCGAAAGCTTATCATTGAGCGGGCGAATGACCTGAAAGAAGCTCATCAACGCGCAGCTCAAGCTCATGAAGAGAAGAGGCAGCAGGTTGAGCTATCGAATCAACAAATAGACGCAGAAATGTACAGCAGAGCAAATGGAGCGTCAGGCAGAGCTGACTCCGATCTCGCAAATGATGGCGCTAGTACAGTTGATGCGAATGACGACGATGACCAAGATGATTTGTACACGCAATTGAAACAAGAGAACAGCCCGAAGAGGAAGCGAGCGCTTCCGTCTTCGTTCTTCATTCTCATGAAGACTGAGATTAGCGTCGACAGCAATGCATCCGATGACATGGAGTCCCCGTCGAAGCTCAAGAAACTCAAGACTGAGCGCAGCTTTCTCCCATCACCTGCAGTCACCCTCCCGTCCGTGAAACGAGATAGATCCCACTCGGCCTCAGACGACGACGCGACGACGGCCACCTGTACGAACAAGGTGCCAAAAATCTTCTTTTGTTCGCGCTCGCACTCGCAACTGTTGCAAGTCGTGAAGGAGCTCAAGAGCTGCCCGGCCTCGTACATGCAAAGTCCCGTCGAGTTTTCGCCTGAGATCAAGATGTACGTGCTTGGGTCAAGGACTCACTTTTGCGTCAACCCAAAGGCGACGCGTAGCCTGGCGAAAGTGGACGAGAAATGTCAAGGTCTGTTGGCCGTCGGCAAGTGCAAATTTGAGACAAAGCGCCGCTATACCAGCGACCTGAAGCGCGTCGCTCCGCCAGTATGGGACATCAAGGACATGGTCGAGTTTGCCAGGCGCCACAAAGAGTGCGGCAACTACTACTCGCGCGACGCGATCACGGACGCAAACATCGTGTTCTGTCCCTACAACTACATCCTCGATCCGTCGCTCCGCCGCGCTGTCGGGATCTCGCTCGAGAACGCGATCGAGATTTTTGACAAAGCGCATAACGTCGAAGACACATGCAGGTCGAGCGCGAGCATTGATCTCCAAGCAGACGTGCTAGCCTTCTCGATCGAGGCTTTCGAGACGGTGTTCACGCACGAGTTTCGCCCGTTGTTTTATCACACCATGCACAAGATCCTAGAAGGGCTAAATCGCTGGATGCAGCACATCAACGCGAACGCTAGTACAATCCTGAAGCAGACGGCGTTAGACGAAGAGAGCAACGTGTGGTCAGCAGCGGACGTCCTGGTGATGTTCGCGATGTACACTGGCATGACACAAATTTCGATCCAGCGTGTCAAAGACGACCTGACCTCTGTCATCGAGCACGAGCGGGAGCTCGCGGGTGCAGTGTACAATGAAGACGACGAGGAGTCGAGCTCGAAAATTCTCATCGGCACTCTCGCGCTTAGCACAGTACAGAAAGTGGTCACTGTAGCTGACTATATGTTTCGAGACAAACTCAACTACATCGACGACTTCAAGGTTATCTTCCAAAAATCGCGCAACGCCGGTGGACGATCTGCGGGAGTGTCCACCGTGGACGTCAAGAGTAGCGACTGGGAAATCAAGATGTGCATCTGGTGTTTGAACGCTGCAGTGGCGTTTCAGACGTGATCAAGAAAGCGCGGAGTGCGATCTTGACGTCTGGGACACTCAGTCCCATGGACTCGTTCACGGGTGAGCTGGGCACGGACTTTCCCATCCGCTTGGAGGCGAACCATGTGGTCAACATGCGCAAACAGGTGTTCGCTGGGGCAACCATGTGGTCAACATGCGCAAACAGGTGTTCGCTGGGGCAACCATGCGCGGCCCTGGTTGCGTGGACTTGTCGTCGACATACATGAACCAGCAAGAGATACGGTACCAGGACTCCATGGGACACCTGCTCCTTCAGTACTCGCAAGTGATCCCAGGCGGTATCCTAATGTTCTTGCCATCATACTCGCTCATGGAAACGCTGAAGGCGCGGTGGAAGAAGACTGGGCTGTGGTCCCAAATTGATGCGATAAAGATCATGTACAGCGAGCCTCGCAAGGCCGGGAAGGACTTTGACGCGCTCCTGGATGAGTACAAGTCATCGGTCGCAAGCGCTCGCGCTGGCACCTCGGGCTCAAAATCCGGCGCGGTGTTCATTGCTGTCTATCGCGGCAAAGTAAGCGAGGGCATTGACTTTTCAAACGACAATGCACGTGCGGTGCTCGCCGTGGGAATTCCGTTCCCGAGCATCAAGGAGCTGCAGGTGTCACTCAAGCGCAAGTACCAGGACGATAAAAGTAGTGTGAACAAGAAACTCGTAAGCGACCAAGTGTGGTACCAGCTTCAAGCTTTCCGAGAACTCAACCAGGCGCTTGGTCGCTGCATTCGCCATCGCCTGGACTACGGCACGATACTGTTGCTGGACTCCCGCCATCGCGACCAGGCGCACACCAAGTCACTCTCCAAGTGGATGCGGCCATTCATACAAGAAGTCGAGTACTCGGAACAGTGTCTCTCCCATTTTGTAGACTTCTTTAAGCGCAACGAAGTAGAGTTGGGCACTGGCGCGGCGGCACATCAAGTAGTCCAGTTAGAGGATACAAAGCCAGTAGTGCTCGAGTACGAACCTCGTTGATAGACGAAAAGACTGTAATTTTTGTCAACATTGTACCATGGAATAACTCAAAGATGAGCTTTTGCTTCTTTTTTATTTGGGTCACTACTCTAAGCGGAGTTGGAACACATGGTGAAAAAAGCAGCGCGCAACAATGGTAAATACCCAGAAGTTTTCTCCTTAGGATTAAGTCGCTGGAATGAGTTGTCGTGAAATAATCATATCTGTTTGCACTGCTTCATAGGCGCTAGTGTACACATGGTCGTCAAATCCTCTAAGAGCGACTAACAAACGTTCACTTCCATGTCTGATTTCGTCACCCAGTTCTGCATACGCGTCTTTGAGCGTTTGAGGCGTCAATCTGGAAGTGAAGATGACTTTTGATCTTGTAGATCGAATTTTGAACCCTCTCGCTTGCGCTTGCTGTTCTGACAAAAATACAGAATAGTCAGTTGGTGTTGAAGCTGCGCTTCGAAGACTGCTGTGGGAAACCGTGCGGAGTCCAACAGCTGTCATCCAGTTCCAGTGGGTGTGTTCGCATTGTTTTGCAGTCCGTTGAGAACGTTCGGTAGAAGCAATGGAGAGTCTCTGGTAGTTACGGAGTAGCGGAGAAGGAAGCTGAGTGCATTAGTTTCATGTCACTTTTAAATTTGCCAACAAGAAGACACTTGAGAAGCAGATTGAGTCGTGGTCTTTGGCGGAGACAACAGTTGGCGAAATGTACATCAAGAAAAAAACAAAAAAAATACATACCGTGGCGCTAAATTGTTGGTCCAATTTCCCAGCCACAACTCGCACAAAGTTGATGCCAAGGTTGACCCCGTTCCCAGCCGTAGTGAGTGGTTGTAGCAGTTCGTGCGGTCCGCTCGTTTCGATCGTCTTCAATACGTGTTTCCGCTGTCCTTTGATAAGTCGATGCTCGTAATTGCCATTGCCTTCTGAAGTCAAAAGTGCCTCAAATCCGTGATGCTTCTTGACGTTGTTGGGCTGTCGTGTGAGGCGCGTTTCCAAACCTTGTTGTTGATCCGTGATGTGTTGGCGGGTGACTTGATGCGCGTTCAGCAGGGTGGTTTGATGCGCGGTCATCCAGTAGTTTAGATGCCCGTCAAACCTGTCATGTAGCCGCGTTCGCTCTGCTAGCAGCTCCATTCGTTCTTCATGCCGTTGTTGAATCTGCTCATCCTTGATCGCAAGCTGCTGTTGATCCTACTCGCTCTGCCGCTCGATCTGCTGTTGTTGCCGTTCGCCCTGTCGTTCGATCTGCTCGTCCTTCAAGCGAATGTCGCCGCGCGCGATAACGAGGTCTGCTTGCACGCGGTTGAGGAGCGCATGTGCGCTGTTGAGCTGCTCGTCCTTCACGCGGAGGTCAGCGCGCGCGTTGATGAGTTGCGCGGTAAGTAGGGCGACTTGTCGTCGGTCATGATGTGTTCAGTGTCTAGTCTTTTTGAAAGTGATATGCGTGAAGTGTTTAAACGTTTAATTGCAATTCATTTTTGATTTGAACGCAATTCATTTTTGATTTACTAGGGTTCAGGGTCCACAAACAGACATGCCGATGAAGACCTTGTACGCACACCACTACCAGCGATGTGGACGATGCAAGCACTGCCGCTTGTGGCAGTCAGGGTGCTCCAAAGTACGCTCACACTGCTGCCGCAACAGCCACTCGCAGTCTCATCAGCCACGATGCCGTTCTCACCGTCAGGCGAACTGGATCGATGCGGGTGCTCAAGTGAATCACACCGTCGACACCAGCTGCAAGCATCACTGAATCGCCGCGCTGACCTCCACTAGATAAAAAGTCACATCACTGGCGTCGAAACCACTCGACCTGCTGCTTTCGATCGTCACCGATCCGCTCAAGCCACTCGAGCTGTCGTAAGACACCATCGACAAGGAACCAGACGAGCCAATTACGCACGCACCGGTGCGCAACTCCACAACACCGCTCGCAAATGCACCAGCAGCTTCAGCGCTCGCAACGCAAATCGTGCCAATTGCCATGCCGGGGCCGCCAATGCCACTTGCAGCGACACAGACCGGCCCGCAGAACCAGCGCCACAGCTGGCACCACGTTGCAACGACACATCACCGCCAGTGCTCGCAGCGTTCGACTCGCCGACCACACGCACAACACCTGACGCGCCACCAGCTGCTGAGACATAACCGCTGCTGACCACCACTGCGCCAGACGCACCCTACTCCGTAGCACCGCTCGTGACACGGACCACGCCGCTTGATGCTTGCGCACCTGAGCAGACGAGCCCACAATCAGGTAGCCGCTGCTCGTGCTCGCCGTGCCGCTGCCACTGCCGCTCACAACAGACACGGAGCCGCCTCGTCGGACGCCTGCACCACCAGAAACGGAAATGGCGCCGCCGTCGTTGGAGCCACCAGAAGTACCACAAACCAAGTGAACCTGACCGGCAGATGCTCAGGTGGACGGCGACGGAGACAGAGACGCGACAGCAGACAACACCACATCGCCAGCGACAGACTCGGCGCTTGACCCACCGTGCGCTTTCACCTTGCCAACGGCATCAACGGAGTCGCCACCGGACAACACAATGGTGCCAGCGATAGACGATGCAGCACCACTGGCCGAACCACACAAAATCAGCACGCTGCCAGGGCTCGCTTCAGATCCACTCGACACACTCACGTGGCCGCTCGTGCTCGAGACCGAACCATTGCCAAACAGCAATCTCAGCTCAGACCCATCAGTCGATGTGCTACGACCGCCAGAGATGGTCACGACGCCTCCGACTGAGCCTTCGCCGCCGCTCATGTTTACATCACCACCGACGCCAACGAGCTCGCTCCGCTGGACAACACGACCTTGCCTCCACTGGCAGCAGCCCCTGACACGCCACCAGACACGCTCACGTCGCCACCACGCTGCTTCGCGGACATGACGGCAGACATGGATACCGAGCCAGAAACACTGTACTGAGCTTATGACTCGCTTTAGGATGGTTCATATCCCACGGTCCGGCATTGAAGCTGTCGCACGATAGTGAGAGCCCTGGAACTTGTTGCTTCAAGTCGCTTAGTCCAGCTCGAGACATACAATAGATTGTGCATATGGTCGAGTTGGCACGCGAGTGATGGCGTGGAGCATGGTGTCACTGGCACGTGCGGAGTGGGAAACGGGGAGGCGAGCCCATATACACTGTGAGCGGTCTCGGGAAGGACAGCGAGCCCGCGCGAGAGACGGCGAGAGGCTCGGCTTGCAGCGGGTGTGTGTGATTTCTAATGAGGCTGGTGGCTGTCGATCAGATATGAAACTGGATCGAAGCACAGCATACACTAGAATACGTACGAATATAAAGAGATGCGTTCCACTATTTGCAAAAAATGGACAGAATCATGTTAGTGAGAAAATCTTGTGACGAAAAGGCATGTCCATGATCTCAAAATGTTATGTTTGTGCGCGTGTATCTCAGCGAATACTGCTTGTATGAATGCAATCAACATGTGGATGTGTGTTTCTTGCCTATATGTGTGCAATGGAGGTGCTGTTGTACTCACACAGACATGTCCGAATTTTTTTTTAGGACCCCATGAAATGGCTGTTTTTGGTCTGGTTGATTCAGAGACTGCTTGTGAAATGAAAATCCAAATGCAATTCATATTCTAGAAGCCAATACTGATTTGATTAATTGGGACTACCTCTGTGAGAATTCAAATGCAATTCAATTACTTGAAGCCAATCCAAGTAAAATTAATTGGACTCATTTGAGTAGTAATCCAAATGCAATTCCATTACTTGATGTCAATCTAGATAAAGTCAATTGGAAAGGATTGAGTTTTAATTCAAGTATCTTCACTTATGACTACGAGCGCATCAAACAAGATCATGATTGGCTCAAAGAAGATCTCATTGGGTACTTCTATCATCCCCGTTTCATTGAAAAGTGGCTCAACGATGGCAACGCGCTTGAAGACTATCTCATGTAGATATGTGTGGAATTATTTTTGTTTTTTTTGTATGAAAATCACTACTGTTATTAAACGCAAATTATGCTTTGCTCTCACTAACGTCGAACTTAAAGACGAGGATTCTCTTGGTGCGTATCTGGCTAGTTCTTGCCTTCTTCTTCCAATGGCTTTCGAAGTTACCAACGCGCCGCGCAGCTACCGCCCAGCAGAGCCGTCATTATGTAAGACGATGTCAAGCGACTGCGTAACAGTTACATCCACTCCATTGGGATCGGAAGTAAGATTACCTTTCGCATCAATGAACAGATTCCGCTCACTCTCTTTGTTTATACAGATCTTCCTATGCTTGCAGCAAACGAAGCGCTCGAAAATCGGTGAGGCAATGCTGCAGCACATGCTTGTTTGGAACAGCGGCGACGAGATTAATCTTCTGATTGAGGAACGCGAAACGCGTGGTCAACATCTCCAACTGGCTGCGAGCGGTTTGGGCTGTGGTCAGGTGCTGGCCAATGATCGTTCGAAGGCGCTCGCAGCTTTTGATCGTAGCTTCACATTCCGACAGTTCGCGTTGAACGATATGCGCATTGCACCATAGATGCCTTCTGACACGCCTGCAGCACAGAGTTTCGTAAAGGCATCACTTGGAAGATCCTTGGAATGGCGAGCTGCCGAGAGCGCGAAGTCGATGAATGTGGTGTCCATGAGTATTGCTGCAATGAGGCGACTGGTCGCGTTTGCTTGGTTAGATATCCATGCGTCAATTATAGACTCGAATCAAACAGAGCAGAGGAATGTAATAATGAATATATCACATTTGGTGATAATATAAACTATCATGACGAATCAAAACGTGAGACATGAAACCGTATGTTTTTTTTATGGAAGGAATTGGTGGCACAATGTGTAAAGACAATACATACACAATCGACTGTGTATGTCCGATTGTTTGTACTTCTCCATACAGCAGTACAACGCTTCTGCTCCGCCTATTTCAATCAACAGTACTTCAACAATCAACGGTACTCCATCTATCAACTGTACTTTCTCAATAAACGGTACTTACACCCGCCGACTGTTCATTCCCGATTTTGCTATCAGCATGACATTTGAGTTCAAGTCGTTCGAGCATTTCAAGCAGATGCGCATCAAGCCAGCGCAATGGCGAGCGTTCGACAAGCAATTGAGAGGCGCCGAAGGCGAAGAGCTGATCCGTGGCGTGTTACAGGAACCAGTAATCGACAACAGAACTGACCGCGATTACGAGAAGCGTCTATATGAAGGGTTCAAAGAGGGAATGCGACGTCTGCGCGAAGGCGTTCCTCTGGTTGATAAAGAGCCGCTTAGGTCGCCACCAAAAGACCAGTTCAGAGAAGCTTGCATCACGCTTGGCTACCTACCGCCTTTGTCAAGCACCTCATCGCAGTCTTCGTCAAGCATCCTACTGCGGTCTTCACTAAGTGGTCCGCCATCGTCTTCATCAAGTGCTCTACTACTACCTTCACCAAGACCTTCACCGGTGACATACCCGCGTGTGCTATTTCTGCATACGCCAAGTCTCCCATCAAGCCCTATAAGCATAACATCTGAAGACGAACGCCTCCGGGCGACCCCAACAAGTCTTCCGCCACCCCCAACACCGACGCGCATTTACAGCCAGAACTTATCAATGGCATCTTGGTCTCCAACGCCTCCACCCAGCCCACGAGAACCGCAGTACCCAACATATCCCGATCATCAGTGTTCTAAAGATGACAATTGGCTTCCATCGACGCCTTCGCCAATGAGGCGCAAATTCGAAGCGGCACCTTTCCGGCCAACAATTGCAAAAGAGACCGAGAAGACCCAGAACGACGCTCTAACATCTACAGCGGCTCCAGAAGCAGCCAAGAAGAAGCCCGCGCCGAAACGAAAGCGTCGCAAGCAGGAGCAAAAATTTTCGGACGAGGCGTTAAAAAAAGTAAGACCATCTCCGCCGGCTACAAGACGTTCCAAAGCTCAATAGAAGTAATCTTTTGTAACAGCCCAATCAAATTTATCAAAATTAGCAAAGATGTCATTCCAATTCGATTCATTTCTTTATCGACTCTTTGCAACCGTTGGTTAATTTGGTAAACATCATATGGTCAAACGAATTCATTTTAGTGATGTTAGCGAGAGAAAAGCATGAGCTAAAACACTCTGCTAACAACGGAAAAATACAATACATGCATATGAACTAGCATATACGTTTGCTTGTCGTGGGGCTTGTCTGGGGTTTTGTTTTGATGTTTTGTGACTTACCGGCCGCTTCGACTGTAGTGGTTCAAACGAGCGCGCCTTCTTCGTTTTTTGGCTCAACACTGCCCGCGATCTTGTAGTTGCATCGTCTAGTGATTCTGCATATACTCAATGAAATCGTTCTCGTCAATTTCCTCTTGCTCTTCGTCTTCATCAATGTACCATCGTTGGGTCTGGATCCCCAGTACTTTCTCTCATTCTGGTGGAGTCGCTCGTATTTTTCGCTGGTCATTCTGTCAACATCGTCTCGCAATTTCGTCATCCGTTGAATATTTTCTTGTGGGATCGCGCCTATAATCAGGTATTCGTCGGCTTGTCCTCTTGGGTACATTCGTAGATTTTTGGTGTCGATTTCGTACACCACCGCGTTGTAATACGTTCTTCCCCTCTTGATCACCTGCTTTTTTCCCATCGGGTCACATGCGCTTTATCCGAGAAAGTCGATTTGAACGGACTCGCATATCGAACCCAGCGCAACTGTCGCTGTAACTTGAAATCCCAATCGTCTTGAAAATCCGGGTGGCCACGGGCGTCAGACCGTTGCCATCATTGCCATTAGATTAAACTCGCCACACTGCTCGGGGCTGAGTCGTTTTCTTGAGTGTGAAGTGTTGATCGAGCGTCTTGAGGGGAAGAAACATATGAGCGTGAGATGTTGAAGAGAGAGAAAGGTATTATATTTAGCTGGTAAACTTAAGAACCCTGGAACTGTCTAAGTATTTGGATTCGTGATGTGTGTCTCAGTCGTGATGTGCTGCCCTGGATGTCATTTTCCATGCGGCTCCGCATTTGCTCGAATCGTTCACTCTCTGTTCCTGTGGTTGTCCCTCTCAGGGTTCGTGTTCCGCGCGAATCCACCGCCACGTTTGCTAGGTATTCTGCCATTTTGTTGTGTTCTCTCTTGACGTGCTTCCACGATGTCCACGCGATGTTGCCTTCCAGCCTGTCGACGTTTGTCGCTGCATTTTGAAGGTGCGGAGCCGCAACGGTCGCGTATTCGTTTCGTGCGTCAATGGTCATGTTGCTGTCGCCATAGACTTCCAGGGGGGTCGCCGTGTGTTCGAGAGCTGTGCGAGCATGCGCCATCCCATCTCGCAGTGCTGCATACTCACAAAATTGTTGGTGAAGCTTGTTCCCTTGTACTTGTATCCGCAAGCTGCGAGGTCCCATTCGTTGGTGTGTGCGTCCTGGGTCACCAGCGCCCATCCGCTTCCACCCGGGCCGGGGTTTCCGCGAGCGCCGCCGTCGAAGTACAGGTGTGCGTGGTTCCATCCTGGCGGTTCCAGTGGAGAGTCAGGTAGCGGGAGATGTTGAAGAAAAAATCAGTCATGAGCTAAGACCATCTCTCACGTCATAGTCTATTTGATCAATTCATTTTTGCAATTCAATGTTGCGCATTTGAAGATCACTGAGGTACCAGACAACTCACAGTTGAGTTCAACGGATAATGAGACAAAAAAAGAAATCAATTCATCCACACCACGTCTCTTGATGATTGAGGTATGTCTTGGCGATTGAAATATGTCTTGGTGATTGAGATATCACTTGACGGTTAAGGTACCTATTGGCGAAACCCATTGTACCCGGCTTTGGCGTAAAGCGCACGTAATTCGTTTTCGTCACGTTCAGCCGCGTATTTGAATCCAGCCTTTTTGAAAGCTCTTTTTAGCAACCAATTTCCAATTACATCAGAAATGTTGCTTCAGTCGAACTCATCCATGATAGTTAAGAATTCGCCATAGCAGTATGAAGTTTCGGCCTCAATGACGACTTAGTCATTGCAAGCTTTGAAAGCTTCAGCCACCATGTCAGCAGCTTCCATCGAATCAGCCGCATCTTTCACATCATCCCAGAAGTACTGAGTAAAACACCATGGCTGAGCCTCTATGTTAAGGTCAATGGTTGACATTAGAGCGATATGACAGTTGAAGTCTGAGGCGGTTTCGAAGTTGGTCCACAAGATGACTGTTGATTACTTGGTGGGTATATTTAATAAACACATCTATCATTTTATGTTCAGATTTGAGGCATGTTTTTGACTTCGATAACATATCAACATGGGTAGGAATTGTCATTTGTATTCATTTTTAGTGATGTTAGTGCAAGAAAACGAAAACCCCACTAACAACGGAGATATGCATACTCGAGTCAGGCTGGGGCTCGTTGCTCGGCGCCAGAAATCACAGCCTCGAAAATGCAGAAATGGGACCAGCTTTGTACTTGCTAGCCGTTTTTTTTGGTTTTTGGTCTTGGGAAAAAATACTGGTGTCTTTATGGATGGATCGACGTCTCGTGCTGGTGTGGAGCTGCATTGTCACATACAGAGTCTGCAGCTCGTTGGACAGTGCGTCCAAAATCGGTGACTCACCCTCTGCAGCAAACTTGCGCTGACAATACTTGAGCGCCGACCCCATCTCTTGCGAAATCTTTCGCGCCGTACGTCGCCCCAAGTGCGTGTTGTCTCGGTTCTCGGCCAACATGTAGGCGACAAACGTAGCTCCGTTGCCGCGATGACCGACGTGCTCCGTGATGCAGTCGTCGAGGAAGTTGAACACCGACGCGCCCTTGATCCTGTTGGTCGTTTTTCGAGTCAGAAACAATTTCGGAACCTCATTCACGACTTCGTCTCGGACTATCGCAGCGACTTGTGTCTTCTCTTCGCGATCTTGGAAGTACAAAAAGCTGAACGCGTAAGAGAAGCATTGCTTCTCTAAAATATGGTCGAGCTCAATGAAGTTAGGCGTCGCCAAATCCAAGTCGTCGGCGTGATACAAATCCTTGCCGGCGTCGCGCGCCACGACTTCGTCTTCGAGGTAGTTCCGTGTCAACGATGCGCTATCGAACAGACGGGGGCTAATATACGTCATGCTCGGATCATGGGACACGCAGCAATACGCATACCACGGCTTGGCCACATTCGTGCAGGGCATCCGCGAGCGTAGAACGGTCCCCTGGCATGTCGGAGCGGCGACGACCCGTGGGCGATGGATGGCGCAATAGCCGTCAGCGTCGATCCCCGACGTTTTTTGGCAGCGGCGTCCTTTGGTCGATGCAAACCCAATGCATTGGCGAGGAGCGTATAGAGGGTCTTGGCAAAAGTGATTGCTGAAGTAGTTGTTGTCATTCAGATTCCACACAATACGACAGCGAAGCCCTGTGGAGCTTGAGATGCCTCGGCATTGGAGATAAACAAATTTCATTACACTATTTATGGTGCTTTCCTTTCTGCTGTTACCTTTATACAAAATGCAAGTGCGCTCTTTTTATGTGAACTGGGTTGGTGGTGGCGCCTATACTGAAATCAAGGTAAAATATCGAACTTGGAACGACCAGGTTGGTCTCACGCACGTCTGGTTCTTGGGTCTGTGATTAGCTCAGTGGTGGAGTGCTGGGCTGGGATTGGAGTGGTCTCTGGATCGATCACCGGTGATCCAAAATGGGAGGCGAATTTGGCTTGAAAGCTGGGAGCTTGGGGTAATTGTCGCGTTCAGGCGCTTTTTGGGACTCGAGACATAATCAAGGAACTGGCATATTCCGCTCTGCCTTCGGGCAAGTCTCAACAGAGTCAGGCTTGGAAATTGACGGGTGTACCTTGCCCCCATCCAAGTATACTTCCACATAAGCCGTTCCAAGGAGCCGGATAGGATCATTCCTTGTTTACGAACGTTCCCGATTGGCATTCCTGGTATACCATTCGCTTCCTCCAAACTCATTGCTGAGTCTGGTGCGAACCAATTCAATCTTCCGCGGTTTCACTTGCGTGGAACCCGGTGTTTTGACTTAGTTGCTTGAGCTGTCAAGGTGCGAGCGCGGAGTGTCTTTGGCTTTTTGCTTGTAGCCCTTGCTTGTACGCTTGGAAGTGGAGCTGGAGAAGCGCTTGTATCCTGGCTTGTGTTTCAAATGGGTTGGAGACTTGTCCGTGGAAGCGGATGTCATTGCGGTGCATCCAGATGCAGCGGGTCACAATGGTGCGCACAAAGTTGAGGATAGCATAGAGGGTGATACCATATTTGTCCTTGGCTTGCGGCGTTGGCTTGAGGCTCGTGAAGTACACGAGGGTACCCCAGGAGAGCTCGCTTGCAAACGCTCTTTGCAGAGGCTAAAGAAAAGGGTCCCATAACCGAAAGGTAAAGGGGTAAAGCCAGAAGAGGTGCTGAGCTGTCTCGATTTGGTCGCAGTCGAAGTGGCAAGTTGTCTTGGCGTCTTGTAGGTGCTGGAATCGGTAGCCCAGGTGATGGGCGTTGTGCTAGAGTCGGTAGAGGAAGTCGGCGTAGACTGGGAGGAGGTGCTTGTTCAGTTTGAGGTCGCGCTTCCAGAAGTCGGTCTCAGGCGCTTCCGAGACTCCTAATCGCTGCAACGGCAACTCATGAGGCTTGGCACACTTGAGCACGTTCCGGATCTTGGCAACCGTGAGGTCTTCCAGTGGATGCTCTCCAATAACCCAGTTATGGAAAGCACTTGCGAGGTCTTGACTTGGACGAGGGCCGTGGGGCGGGTCACGGAGTACTCTGAGTGCAACATCACAGTCCGCAAGGAAGTTCCTGCAGTAGCGTGTGTTGTACCAAGGGACAAATCCATCTAGCTTTTCGCTTTTGCGATAGCTGAGTTGGACTGAGCCCCGTTACAGCGCCCCTCTTGGACTAGAAACAACGAGTAGGATGGCAGGCAGAAACAGACACACTCACACACTCACTTCTCATTTTACCACAATACAACAACCGCCTTCCACTCAAGCTCCTCGTCTCGCCTCTTCGCCTCTCTCCGCATACGACCGTGGTCCTCGCCATCCAACGCTTCCTCGCTCTACGCCAGACCAGCGCTCATCTCGCTCGGTCTTTCGGCTGCGCTGTGCCAGGTCGTTACACCCTGCGAGGTTTGCTCCAACGGCTCACTTACCACAAAGGCGATCTTCCGTGTGGCTCTCGTCGCGTTCATCTGGAATTGAAGAACCGCTAGACTTCAGCAGTGGAGAGAGATTTGTCGATCGGCTACTTCCGCGAGATTCACGAGCTGATTGCCCAAGTGAAGACCACACATCCGTCGGTCGTGCTCCACGGAACCGTAAGCAAGTACGATGCAAAGAGTTCCGGATTCAGCTTCATGTACGAGTTTGTCATCACCATCAATGGAGGGAAGCCGCGCCATCCGAGTCCGCGATCTGTAGGCGGAACACCTA
>JAADVK010000843.1:0-15628 GCA_023334975.1 Globisporangium sylvaticum | reverse complement strand
GTCGGGAGAACGGTGCAAGGATGGTATTGTTGCGAAGGAGGCACCGTGGTTGCTTTCAGTGGTGTCGAAACTATATGTACGTCATCGGATGGTAGATAGGAGGGAGTGGATTGCGCACCCAATACAGACCGGTGCATTTGCGGCGCTCGCCAAGGATCAGAGCTTGAGAACCAGCAGGAGCCAGCGTCTCTTGCACCCCACTGTGATGTGGTACAGTGCCAACCGAGTGCGTCATCGACACCCTCTCGCCAAGCCAGATTCCGCACAGATGGGTTACTTTATACTGATTGGCTAGATATGGACTGAAAGGCGGTACAGTAAGATTCGGATAACGAGCGCTTGTACAATAAACGACAGAATAATATGCAATACCAGCTGGCTTCTTCATTGTACAGTGCAGTCCGAATAGTAGCCCCTGTGAAGGAACTGCAAGCAAGACTGGATGGAGAAACCCACAACACCAAATACAGCAAACGAAGAGCTACACAGACAAGCAAGAAGAGAAGCCTGGAAGCATGTCGACGGCGGGTCTGATAGCGGGGAAGAACCTGGCGGGCAGCAGGAACGAGGAGTTCTTCGCGTGGGAGGGAGCCAAGGGCCAGGGCAAGGCCACTGCGGACACGGGCGGCGCGTTCGAGGCGGAGCAGATGATCCAGCGGCTCGTGCGCGCGGACCCCATGGCGCTCGCCAAGATCTACCACGTGCCGGACGACCAGGACACGTACCTGTGGCAGTACGAGCACCTGCGCCAGGTCATGAAGGAGCTCAACATCCTGGTCGCGCGTCTCGACAGCAAGTGCACGCGCGAGAGCTGCGTGGTGATGAAGGCCACGGACGACTGGGTGTTCCTGTGCGCGGCGCACAAGGCCCCGAAGGAATGCTGTGCGTTCGAGTACATCATCCACACGATGGACAACGTCAACACGCTGCTCACGAGCAGCCGCGTGTTCCCGTCGCGCGTGTCGATCACCAGCAACGCGACGCAGTACTTCCAGTCCGTGGCGCGCCGCCTCTACCGCATCTTCTCGCACACGTACTTCCACCACCCCGAGGTCTTCCGCGAGTTCGAGGAGGAAACCTATTTATGCCACCGCTTCGTCTACTTTGCGCTCAACTTTGGCTTGATCCCCAAGAATCTGCTCATTATCCCCGACATGATGTGATGTAATTGCTCTGTACGTGTGGAAGTGTTTTATTAGCTGCAAAAAATAAAGCTGCATTCGCAATTCGCAAATTAAAATGGATGAATCGAAAAGGCACTGTCTTGAACACACGCACTACTCACTACCGGTCTACGATCTTCGCAGGTTGTTCAGTCGTGCTTCTAACTCGCTCATCGCCGAATCGCTCGAGTCATCGCCACCGCCGCCGGCAGCAACAGGCGCCGGAGGGGGAGCCACCATCGGCGCGGCTTGCGCTGGTGCGGGCTGAGCTGCCTGCGCGACCGGCGCCTCAGGCACCGAGCCCGTCAAGTCGATGCCTATCTCGTCCAAGACCTGGCCGACGATCTTATCCTCTTCCTCCTCGTCCTGGTCCGCCTCCATGACGTCGTCGATCGTCTCGCCGATCATCTCCTGCGTCATCTCCATCTTCTCGCTCTCCTTCGTGTACTCCATCATGATCTGGTTGAGCTTGGGTAGGTTCATGGTCTTCGCCATCGACTTCATCGCCTTCGTCGTGCCTTGAAGAGCAGAGGTCATCGCTTCCGCCGATTTCGCCGTCTATTCGGTAGTTAACATAGAGAGGGGGAGAGAGATAACATACATGTCAGCACAATACTCATACAACAACAATATAGCAATACCAACACATCAAACGCGCTAACACGCACCTCTAAGCGCAGCGAGACCGCCTGCAGCTGCGAGCGCATCGTGTAGAACTTGGTGACGTGCTGGCGCGTGCGCACGAGGTCCTTGGCCATGATCTTGACCGAGGCGATCTGCCCCTCCTTGGCCATCTTCTTGATCTCGATGATCAGCTTCTTCTCCTGCATCTGCAGGTTCGTGCGCTCGCGGTCGAGCTCGCGGATCGCGCGGTTGATCTCGCGCTTGTTCTCGCGCAGCTGCTCCTTGAGCGTCTTCTTCTTGCCGAGCGCGTTGCCCATGGTTGCTCGCCCCCTGCTGCTTCTGGTGCTGTTACGGGAGGCCTTGTCTTCTTCTGCGGTGGTGGTAGCCCCTCACGCACAGAGAGAGCTGCTCGCGGTCTTCTTCTTGACTCTCGCCCTGCAATTGAGGAATGGCATGCATTCTCAATGCACCCAAGAAAGGAAAAAGGAGAAAGGAAAAAGGATGCGAACTTAGCGGGAACCTCCTGCTGAATCCCGTGCTGATTCAGATCGAGTGTTCGGCAGAAAACATGGTGTTGGACACATTAAAATCCAGCTGTGCCTCAAAAGTTCGTAGCGCAACCAGCACTAGGTGCGCATTTTGCGAACGCAAACTTTGATCGCCTTTTCAACCAACCACAAGCGCGTGATCTTCCAAGCCGCATCTTCGAGCCAAAATGGCTGGGGAGCTGCAAGAAGCGGAGGAAGAATGCCTCAGTGTGCAAAGCCCACAGTTCAAAACCCGCCGCCTCGACTGCGCGCTTCCACTAGCTCCTTCTCGCATGGACGTCAAGTGCAGATCCCTCTCTGCGCTGCGGCGCGTGCTATAACACACGAGGGAGTGCGGCAGCATCACTCAGGCGAGTCTTCGTGATGGCGATCCTTGGGGATGTACGACGGTCTGCGAGTGCCTTCGATCTGGTGAGTGGGGCCAGCGTCTGACGGGCGTACGGGTGTGTGCTTGCATTCTTTCTGATGTTCACGAGTGTCCATGTTGGTTATATCTGTTTTGTGTCTGGTGTGTGCTTGCTGTGATTAGAAGAAGCTGCGCATCTGCGACGAAAAGATCAGGAGGCCGTCATCCCAACAAAAAATCTCCTATGCTTTATTGACTCGTTTGTCCAGCTTGTCCAGGCGATCCGAAGCTGATTACGACGCAGTGTCGAATGGAACGATTCACTATCGCGCTTGTAAAGTGTTTGCTATGCTATATGCGAAGGCAGCGTAAATCGCCATAGGAAGACTCCGAATTGACACTGTGAGTGTGATTCCTCACAACGCTCGAACGGCTGTCGGTTGGGCACAATGGAGCGAGAAATACTGTGTAAGCAAGGGCGGTCAATCAATCGGGTGTTTGGCGGCCCTTCTAAAGATCACAGGCACGGCGCTGGGTGTGCGCAGATTGGTGCAAATGCTCCTGCCGATTGAAAGAGGTGGTGGCGAGGGAGCATTCTAGTTTGTCCACCGTGGGGGATTTCATTTCAGTTGCGGTACTTTGCTCGCCCTGACCGAAGCAAGCACGCTCATATAGAGCAGAAATGAAGGAGGTTGTGGCGACAGCGGACGCAAGCCTTGTTCGTCAAGATCCTTCGAATAGCACCAGTCGCGCGGCGTTGTATCCAGAGAAGAGGTCTTCTCAGCCTCAGGCATGCACTGATGTTGATCGTGCTGTAGAGCTTCTTGTTTGAAATGCCAGCTGGATTTGTGGCTTCAGAAGGTAGCTGTGGTTGTGCGCGTACAGAGCGTCTTGCATCCTGTGGGAGTCAGGAGACCCTGCATCATTTCCGTTTGACGTGTGAAAGAGCTGTTCGGCGCACTCACCACCCGCAAACAGAACTCCTTGCATTGCATTAGCATTAGGCAGCACCCCATCCATCCATCCACACGACCTTTCATTATTCATCGCAATGTACTGTAGAACCGACTGGACAGGGCTGTATGACACGTTAGCGATTGAAAATAACTAAACCAACCGACATTTTCCCCAGCTGGTTGGTGATTTGGAGAAGATCGCGGCGCGCTCCGACAGACCATCCATAAATGCAATGTGCGCATATCTTGTTGCGCTCGCTGCTTTTCGTTCGTCGCCGCCCATTCACAAATGCAACTTGTTGCGCATATTCGTGGCATATTCGCCAAAGAAATCTGAAACCTGGAAAACCCGAAGATGCTGGTTGATTGGCTGGGCGACATTTTCAAGTTTCGAAAAAAAGTCTATTTTTGGTCTTGGAAGGGAGGACTCGGGTTGGACTTCCGTTTGTGGGCTGGTGGTCGTTTCAGTGTCCCCAAGAATCCGGCGTCCCTACCCCTGCTTCCCCTCTCCTTCATTTTAGGCGCTCATTGGATAGATTTTATACGCCGAATTAAATTATGATTTGGACGAGCAAGTGATAGGGATTGCTCGTAAATCGCACTTTAACGGAGCAAAATGGGCGTTTTTCTGCCACAGAGGGACAGTTTTACCGCTGAAAGATCGTCCTGCACTCTCCAAAGCCAGCTGGGACGTGTGGCTCTTTTCTTTCCTCGTTGTCGGCGAGAGTGGCGGCTGCGTGTCCTCCTCCCCTCTCGCTCCGCTCCTCAGTCCGTCCACTCGCGTGAAGGGAGGGGTGAAATCACACAAACACACAAACAGACAAAGCTTGTTGGCCAACGCCAACAAACTAGAGCGAAAAGTGAGCCAAGCAAGCAGCGTTTCAAAGGAAACAAAGGAGCCGACCCTTCCGGCCGCAACAAACAAGCAAGGCAGCCAAACACAACAGCCCAGCCGCCTGCCTGCCTGACCTCATCCTTCCACGCAGCGACTGCAACCGCCGCCTCTTCGCGCCTTCTCACGCAGTTCTCTGAGTTCGCCCCCTCATCGAACAACAAAACTCACAAAGAAGCACACGTGCGCGCGCGAGCCACTGGAAAGCAAGCAAACAAACAAACTAGCAAACAAGCACAAAACAAGCAAGCAAGCCGCGCAAGTTTCCAACAAGCGCGCGCTGCAACACATCATCGCCCTCAACCAGCACGAAGCAGAGATGCTGCCGTCGACCATGGCGGCGGTGACGCCTTCCTCTTCTTCGTCCGCGTCCGCACCTTCGGCCTCGACGACCGTGACGGCCGCCGGCTCGCCCGTGGCCGCCGTGACCTTCTGCCGCCTCGAGTGCGACCACAAGGACCTCTTCCAGGCCGAGTACAAGCGGTACGTCTCTGCGCATCTGTGTGTGCGTGTGCGTGTGACAATAGTTGCATCTGTCTAACACTTGATTGCTGTGCTTGCGTGCTTGCTTCTTGTTGTTGTTGTGTTTGCACAGGAGCAACCGCACCAAGGGCCTCAAGATCCTCCGGTGCGTACGCAGGCGATTCGAATAGCTCCATTGTCTACTGTAGGATCATTAGAGCCACACGCTCACTCTCTCTATATATATATATGTGTGTGTCTCTCATGTGTCTACATGCAGCTGCTTCCCGCACTGTTGTCCGAACCACATGGACCGCAGCTACTGCGGCAGTTCGCTCCACGTGCTCGTGCACACGATGACCCCACAGTCCTCCGCAGCGTCCTCCTCCTCTGATCCCTGCGCCGCGCTCGGCATCGGCGAGCTGGCGGTGTTCGCGCGCTTCGAGTCGGCGTCCGATCCCGGGATGGAGCCGGGCGAGTGCGTGTCGTTCGACAGCGTCACGGCGGCCACGCAGAGCGAGGAGAACCCCGAGGGCCAGTGGATCCCGGGCGTGAAGGAGCGGCCGTCCGCGCTCGCGTCCTCCGTGAAGCACGTGGGCGGCCAGGTCCCGGTCGAGAACGCGCTCGTGTTCCAGCTCAACGGCAAGATCTACTCGCGCTGGTACTACGACTGGGAGAGCGGCGCGAACAAGGCGCAGCGGCTCATGAAGCACGTGCTCAAGGCCTACGTGTTTGAGAAGTGCGCCGTGGACTCGAAGGGCACCCTCGTCACGTCGCTCGCTGGCGGCAAGAACATGCCGATGCCCCAGTCGTTCCTCTACCGCGTCGCGGCCGTGATCGTGTCCCCCGAGTTCACGGTCATCTCGTACCGTCGCGCGCCGACAGAGACGCTCACGATGAAAGGCGATGCGCAGCAGATTTCCTACTTCGGCGCGCCACCGCAGCGGCTGCCGTCGTCCACGTCCAGCACCGGCGGTGGTGAACGCCACCACAAGCGAGCGCTCGGCACGATGGACGTCGTCATTAAGGAAGACCTGAGCAGTCAATGGGGAGGCGACGAGCATCTTGGCTACGACGTAGTGGATCCGCGCACGATGAAGCGGAGGCGGCCGACCGACTCGTTCGTGCGTCCCATCGCGTCGCTGCGCGGCGGCCACGGCGGCGTCGTGCCGTCGGCCTCGGACCTCTTTGAGGACAAGGTGATGTGGGAGCACACGAACGCCAGCGCCGTCACGACGTCCAAGAACCTCGCGCTGCTCTACTGGTTCGCGCAGTGGACGCCGCTGTCCACCTACGCGCCGTTCGTGGACGAACTGGTGCACATCACCCACAGGAGACTGCTCGAGCCGCTGGCGCCGGCAAACCACCAGGTCGGCAAGATCAACTGCTTCTCGCGCGTGCTGCTGGAGCAGGCCGAGTGGGCGTCGGCGCCGAAAGCCGCGAAGGCCGTGCTGCCCTACGAGCTGGAGGCGCTGCTGCGCGTCGTCGCGCAGGCCGCGCTCTGGTTCTTCTCGGAGGAGACGCGCCGGGGCTTCCGCTTGTTCTTCCAGCAGCATGCCGCCAACATCCTGGACAAGCACGCTTTGCGAGCGAGCTACCTGGCGTTCATCACCGAGACCGAGGAGCGTCTGAACCACCACGTGTTCGTCATGACGCCGCTGAAAAGCCTCGCCAACGTCGCCGAGGAGATCATCGCGGCCGTGTACTCGTACGAGATGTTCCACTCGAAGCGACCGCGCGTGCGCCATATCCTGGGAGCGCACGGATTTGCCGGCTGGAACGCGTTCGTCGCGCAGATCCGGGACTCGTACATCGCCACAATGTTCAGCAAGAAGCGCGACTTTGCACGCGCGTCCAAATTCCTGCAGACGTGCGTGGCTCAGAACGCGTTCGAGCACGGCTGGAATGGCGAGTGGCTGCTGGACACGGAGGAGGCGGTCTGGAAGCAGAACGACCCGTCGCTTGAGAGCGCGTTCTCGCTGTTCACGATCTTCGAGCTCATCTCCCAGATCGGACGCCTGGAGATCGGACTTGGGGTACAGGAACGCACGCTGCGAGTGCGCTCGTCGAATACTCTGACACCGGGGGTGGACTCCATGAGCCTCGTGCTGGACGGACGCGAGCGGATCTTCCGCGTGTTCCCCAACGGCATGTCGTCGTCGCTGAGCGATGGTTCTACCGGTGACTACATCGGGAGCATCCACATGGAGGGCAAAGAGCGGCTGGTCGTGTACCTGGAGCTGTTCCAATGGGCGACGACGGCGACCGACCGCTCGTTCCACGTGCGCATGCGCATCGAGTGCTGGCGGAACCACCGGCTGTACGTGAACGGCGAGGTGCTGCAGACCGTGTCGGCGTCGTCCTTCGCTGACGAAGAGCGGCCGTACCTGGGTGAGATGAAGCTGCGCGCCAAGCGCAAGTCGATCAGCAAGGCGCACGCGCGGCAGTACCACGCGACCGTGCCGTCGGGAGGACCGAGCGCGACGGCGTTCCCCGCCGCGTGGAAAGCGCTGGGCAGATTCCGGTTAAGCTACCACCGGCTTGGATAGGAAAGTAGGATGCGCGCAGGTACTTAAGTAGGGTATTTTAATGGGATACGTGATGTGGTCGACCATTTTCTGAAATGAAGGACGTGCAAGCGAGCTGTTAAAGAGCGAGACACACACGACCTTGATGGGACACAACAGCGATTGCTCCACGTGCCAATAACCTAGCAAGATAGGATGCCACCCAACATCGGAGTGCTCACTCCTTCAGTAGCAGAGACCGTCATTAGTGCCTCGATTTTCCCTTTCCCCGCATCACCAGAAGAAAGCAATGGCGCCATATCGAACAAGCACTTTTGCGCATTTCTGACTCTTGTTCATGGAGACTGGAGCCCTCGCCGCGTGGTTGGGCCGATACAGAGCAGTTAAAAAAGCCCACTTTGTTGTTGTTTTGTTGTCTTAATGTTGCAAAACTGATACCAGGCAGGGCTGGTGGTTCTCGCCTTTGTTTGCCATCTCAAGCATCGATCTCTACCAGAGTCACAGGGGAAAACAAATAAAATGCTGGACGGTGAACCGCCAAAAACCATTTTCCTTCAGTACCAAAATGATAAATCACTGCGCCATAGAGATGCAGCAGGCAGCTTGATGATGACGAATGCAAACGAGTTTGTTGCCCTCTGGGTGTCTTCATTTGCTTGTAGAGATTGAACAGATTCCGGTCGATCGATCGATCGGCTCAGTGCTGGAAATTGTCCCGCGTGGTCCACCGGAGAGACGACATTCGCGCGACACTTTCCCCGCAAGTTGGACAGAGTTTGTTGCGATCTTCTTCTTTCGGTATTCGCACCACTTTGCAGAAGAAGCACAAGAACTCGGGTGCACCTTTCTGACCTGCAACATCACGCGAACCAGGAAGTGGGAGCTCTCCGTGATGACGGAGGCGTCATCTTGACACTTGGACTGGAGCTGCTCATCTCTTGAGGTCACTGCAACTGCAGGTCTTGGTGGCGTCGGGCTTGTTTCAGGGGTCTGACGGGATTGCTGGACGGAAAATGGTTCTGACGTGATCTTCCCAAGTTTGTTGGTCATCGCGGGCGTTGGTCAACCAAGGCGGAAGGAGGTAACTCGGAGTTTGCAGCCGATCTGTCGCTTAAGGGAGACTGCTGGGGTGGTGCGTGCCTGCTCGGGTCAGCGTTGCAAGTCGGACGCGCTTGGTATTTCTAATGGCGCCACACACACCAGGTTGAGCACTTCGTTCTCGTTGTTGTCCGTCACCAAATTACAGATCGAATTCTGGGCTTTGTCATTCTTTCCAGTAGCATCACGCATTTGTTTGAAGTGGCGCTTCTGTTGCTAGGTCTTCGGGTCTTTCTGTCGCTGCTTGGTCTCCATCGTGATCTGCTGAACGACACACAGCGATCAAAAAGTCCCGGCTGCTGTGTCGAGGGCGACTGGTGATCCGGTGGACTACTGTTGTCGATCTTCCATTATTGTATGTTGTTGCGAGAGTCATACTCGAATTCCCGCCAGCGCGGAAGCAACAGCGCCACTCTTCGTGTCCCTTCTGGCTGCACGGTGATACGACTCAGGAATACTTCCTCAGCGCTTTTCGATCGCAAAAATGCTGAAGAGGCTGGAGGTCTCGGGATTAAAGCCCACGGTGGCGCATGCGAACCACTTCTCGTTCTTTGAGGTCGCTACGGACGTGGCGCCACTACCGTGACTTGACGCGATTGGTACCAGCGACCAATGCATTCGAGCCTGAAGCGATGCAACTTTCGCTCGCCGTCGCCTTCAAAGGAATTTCGCATTCTTGTACCGCATTTTCTCGGTTCTTCGTGCTTGGAAATGGTGGTCGCGTCAGAAATCAATCCTTCGCCACCGGAAGTGCGTGGAGGTGATGGCTTCTGTCGTCCCGTGTCCTTCGATAGTTGATGGCGGTGGTAATGGAGGCCGACGCGCTGTAGTCAGTTGACCACTGAGAGAGAATCCTTGCAAGCTTGAGTGGTAGAGAGAGATCCGGAGACTCGATGCGCACGCCTCAAAGCCACAGGTGGCCCTCGCGCACGCAACCGAGATGCTCACGAGCTTACGTTTGTCAGCCCCTTGCGTTGGATAGAGCGACACAGATTTTGTAGACGTTATGCCGCTGAGTTGATGGAAGTGATCGCACGCGTCGTCAGCTCCATCTGTTGTCGTCGCCGCTTTGGGACACTCGAGCTTCTCGCTCAAGTTTCTCTGGAGTCTCATGGGGCTTCACGCTCTCGCTGTTGTTATATTTGCTTTCGCACTGGATCAGACCAATTGATGAAGGCAATGGACACCCCAACTACGGGTCCCAGACGAGGTCCATCTGGTCTTTCTGTGTATCATTCGCTTCCTTTGTCGCTGGGAAGTAGCGGGCCACGATCGAAAGCTTCCATTCCAACTCTTCTCAGGTTGTGTACGGCGCGTGTGGCAGTTCATAACTGAGTGAACCCCTGCCACTACAGTAATCAGCTGGCCTTGATGTTCGCGTCGCCTCACGATTCACAGAACACCCGACCCACACGCACGAAATTTCGCTCCACGCATTGCGGCGACTGTAACCGCTCGAGCTGTTGTCATTGGCATATCATCCGACGTTGTATCTGCTACATCCATCCATCAGTCACTCGCAACCGACGGATGCATGGGGGGCACCATCCACCGACCGCTCAGGAACCGCACAACTGGCTCAACCTCGTCCAGCTGTGGGGCGTCTGTTGAAAGTGAATGTGTGCCGCCAATCCAGTCGTTGCTTTGGTAGTCGGACGCAGCTGCTTTGAGAACAAGGGAGCAGCTCAACTCGCGTGTCGAGTCGCCTGTATCTGTCTTTGCTCTTGGTCGGCGAACGACGGTTGTGGTCCACCATCTGGAACGTGTCCTTCTCGCGTGTGTCAAAGTCGGCCGAGGTCGCGCAACAAAACAGGAGTGCACAGCCCCTGAATCAGTACACTCCCGCCATCAGGAGAGCCCTCTGAGACCCTGCGAAGGCGGAGTTGTTGGGCCTGCAGAGTACACGCAGACGTGTAGAACCAATCCGTCGAGCTGTCGGACGAGCTGAGCCCAAGACCAATCGAGAGTCAACTTAACGCCGAGTCTCGTGTTTCCTGTCGGGGGTGGTGCTGGCGTGAGAGGAGGCCGGGAGCATGAGAACAGCGTATTGAATTCGCTTCGATGCACGCTGTCTGTCCTGTCGTTCTTGGAGTTGCCGAGCGGACCACACTCACCACCAAGACCAGAGAGGGGTCTTGGATGCGTGGGTGTATCAATACCGCATGCTGAGCTGGGAACTTGCGGACGTGTCAGCCGAACGCTCCTCCCGCAGGCACCTGTCGTGCGTTCACTGAGTATCCCTAGTTGAGACCTTTTTCACTTGACAAGAGCATGCAAAAGTGGGATGGATCTCTCCTGCAGGAGACGATCCAAATGGCGGCCTGCGCCAGGAGACAAATACCCGACGGCGCTCGTTTCTACAGCAGAAGCTCAGAATGCTCTTGACCCCGCCCGCCAGGTGAGCGAGCGCGCTGCCACCGTCGCCAGCACGCTCAGTGAAATCTTCACACGTGATGCAATTGCTCAATCGCTCGGGTTGCGCGTCTTCTTGTCGTAGGTCTGTACCTTCTGCGAGTTCTCGGCTTACTGACACTTCACCATGATCAACGCGAAAACGCAGACGCCCAAGCGCATACAGGTTTCGTTCGCGCCATTCTCTTCAGCAACGCCGATTTGAGACTAGTAGCGAGCGGCACAAACGTGGAAGTTGACGGAGAGGGAATGGCTGGCGAACTGTTCGTACGCGAAGAGCCACAAGACCTGGAGACTACCAGCTGGTCAGCTGGCTGGCTTGCCGTGACACGTGCTTCGTCTCACACAGTGAATGATTACGGGCAATCATCAAATCGCCTTTTGTCTTCTTCGCCTTTGCTCTTGCTGAGCTCCGGCACTTGGTCTCTCGCTGAGCTGGTACTGTGGTGTGGACGCTGCGTCCTGACATTGGCGACACCCTTGACAGACTCAGCTGCAGACGTAGAACGCAGTCGCAAGATGCCCATTCAATGTGTGTGTCTCTCTCGCACGCGCGTGGGCTTGCGTGTGTCTTCTTGGCCGTGGGTGCGCCAGCGTCGTAAGATTGGGTCCATTATTGATGGTGGCGAGTGGAGACTGCTCTTCAGGCACCCGGCACCAGCAACCAGTCGCTCCTCTTCCTCGCATCATAGCGAAGAGCGCATCGACCGCGTTGTCTCTCGTACTAGACGCCCTGCAGCTCTCCAGTCCCATGGAAACAGCCGCCAGTGCGCCTGGCAAGCGCCATGAAGACCGATGGAGTGGTGGGGGCGGAAATGCAGCGAACAGGCACGAAGAGAAGAGGACCACATTTTGGCTGCGAACACAGAAGGCTGTATTTTACCGCTAGCGGTAATTTATTGGACTGCTGGCAGTGTTAACAGATGGAAGGTTTTGTCCGGGCAATTGCGCGCGCTGGGAAGCGTGTTGGCGTTGAGAGCGTGATGCGTGTGCTCACAAAAGCATGTTTGTCTGGACAAGCAACATACCAGCTTTCACACTGTCGCACTTGCGCTCTCTCATGCACAAGTCTATGCACTTTGTCTCTTGACGCTCAAGCGGCTAGATGAGTCAGGGAAGCAGGTAATTTACGGCACCATTGGTCATTTAAAAACACTGACATTGCCTCCTGTCACTGTTTCAAAGGTGTGACGACATTTTGCTACCGTCACTATTATGCCACTAAAACGGGGTAATTGCCTCCTTTTTCGACCAAAAGCCCAATCACCATCAAATTCAATCAATCGACACAGCAATATGGAGCTCGTGATCGGCTGCGTGGGCAAGCCGAGCGCCGGCAAGTCGACGTTCTTCAACGCCGTGACGGACGGCAAGGCCAAGACGGGCAACTTCCCCTTTACGACCATCGAGCCGAATGAGGGCATCACGTACTACATGACCACGTGTCCGTGCGCCACCAAGGGCAAGACCGCGGTCTGCCAGCCGCGCTACGGCAAGTGCGAGCAGGGTGTGCGCCACGTGCCGGTCAAGCTGCTGGACGTTGCGGGGCTCATCCCAGGCGCGTCGGAAGGAGCGGGTCTCGGCAACAAGTTCCTCGACGACCTGCGGCACGCGCACGTGCTCATGCACATCATCGACGTCTCGGGCCGCACGAACGAGAAGGGCGAGGTATGGATGAAATGTGTGGTCTGGGTTGATTTGTAGCTCTACGCGTATTAATGAGTCATTGCTGTGTTTGTTGTTGCGTCATACAGGAAACGGAAGGCTACGACCCGATCAATGATGCGGACTGGCTCAACGCGGAGATCCATAGCTGGATCTTCAACAACCTCTGGAAGCGCTGGGGCTCGATCGCGCGCCGCCACCAGACGACGAAGAGCAGTCTCTTGAACACGTTTGTGGCCCAGCTCTCCGGCTACGGCGCGTCGCCGTCGCTCATCGGCTCGATGCTGGACAAAATGGGCGTGAAGGACCCGTTCGATTTGACCTCCTGGGGCGAGCCGGAGGTGCACGCGCTCGTGGACGCGTTCCTGGCGATCCGCTTCCCGACCGTTCTCGTGCTCAACAAGGCGGACCAGGGCGAGAACACGGACAAGAACATCGAAAAGGTGGCCGAGAAGTACGGCAGCGACCGCTGCTTTGTGTCCAGCGCTGCGGCCGAGTGCTTTTTGAAAGCGGCTGCGAAGCAGCAGTTCATCCGCTACGAGCCCGGCTCGATGTTCTACTCGACGCTGGAGGACGGCGGCGATGACGAGAGTGACGCGTGTCTACCGCCGCTCAAGCCTGTCGAGAAGAAGGTCACCAAGCGCCTCGAGCGCATCTCGGACATGGTGCTCTTCCGCTACGGCAGCACGGGCGTGCGCGCCGCGATCAACGCCGCCGTGGAGCTGATCAACTCGGTCATCGCGTACCCGGTCAAGTCGCTCAAGAATTTTTCGACCGACGCGAACGGCAAGGGCGTGTTTGGCGACGCCGTGATGGTGCGACGCGGCACGACCGTGCGCGAGCTCGCGTACCGGTGCTCGCAGTTCATCGGCGCGAACTTTGCGTACGCCGAGGGCGAGGACGGACGCCGTCTCGCGGAGGACGAGCCGATCGTGAACTCGAACCTGATCGTGAAGTTCACGACCACGATTGCGCCGAGTGCGGCTTCCGCTTCGTCTTCCTCTGGTGGTGCTGGAGACAAGAAACCCGGCGCTGTCTCAAGAACGTCCAAGCCAAAGGTCGAGGACGACGCGTAGATACTTAGATCAACAGAGCAGAAGTAACATGTTAATAAAGGAATCCGTTCAATTCTCTCTTCTTCTTCTTCTTGAAAACAAATAGGGAGTGGGATTGATTTTGATAGAGATCGTTAGCAAAAAAAAAAGAAGACACAGGCGTCCGAGTCCGTCTGTGTGTACGTCAGCTACTAGCCTTTGAAGAGCGGGGACGTAATTTCGTTGGGTACGGTGTTCTCTTCTGCTGCATTTAATCGCACGTGGTCTTGGCTCGCGCTGGCGGGACTGAAGGCAGCACGCCGCTGGTCTGCGCGACGACGCCGAACGCGCCGGTGACGAACATGCGACCGCCGCCGAACGCGAGCGCGCTCAGTTGCTGGGTGCTCTTGAGCACGCCGATGAGCACGCCCTGCGGCGACAGCACGTACACGCCCTTGTGCACCGCGACGTAGATGTTGCCTTCTTCGTCAACCTTAATGCCGTCGGCGTAGCCTTCGTCCGTCTCGAGCTCTGGGAACGACGTAAAGTTGAAGAGCACGCTCGAGTTCGCGGCCGTGCCGTCGTCCTTGAGCGCGAACTGCTTCACATACGAGTTGCCCTTGCGCGAGTTCGTCACGTACATGATGTCCTGCTTGGGCGAGAACGCGATCTTGTTCGGTCGGTCCATGAAGCAGTCGACGAGCGTCACTGGCTCCGAGCCGTTCTCGCCGTTGCGGAGCAAGTACACGCCGTTGAACGGGATCTCACGCAGCGGCGACTTGTCGAGAATGTCGCCCTCCAGATCCGACGCCTTGGTCGCCAAGCCGAACGGACTGTCCGAGAAGTACAGGTGGCCCTTCTTCGAATACTCAGCGTACGACGGGCTGTTAAACTTCTTGCCGCGGTACGTGCGGATCGCGTCGACGACGCGGCCCTGGCACGTCGTGCCGATGTCCTTGTACGAGAGCACGCCGAGCGAGCGACCGCCTGTACGGGCGACCACGATCTGGCTCGAGCCAGGGCTCACGGTGAGACCGCCGCAGCCCTTGTAGTAGACCTTGTCACAGCCCTCCGGGTGGTTCTGGCGCGAACAACCGGACTGGTACGCAGTGACCTTGACAATCACCTCCTTAGCCATACACAACCCATTGTTTTGAGTGTCGTTTCCAGCGGTAATAGTCGTGGTCGAGCTGGGTGCATCGTTGGTTTCTTGCGACGCGCTCCACTTCCAAATGGCGTTGCCTCCAATGTCGCAGAACAGCACGTCGACCTTCGTTGGGGTCGTGCTGTTGGCGAGACGACGGCCGAGCGTCGTTGGCTCGTCCGCAGACTCGAGCACCGTAGGCGCCTGGTACTGGTTCGCCGCGCCCGCCGAGTCGCCTCCCTTCGACGACTGCACGATCGTCTCGATGTTCTTGGTGTTGTCGCGCAGCACACGCACGTTCTGAGCCAGTTTTTCGTCGTAGATCTGGCTCAGGAACGCCAAGCTGTCCGCGACCTCAAAACTGTCAGACTCCGACTTGACTGTGAGCTGCGAGGAACCAGTTCCCGTCGATGGCGTGGTGCCAGTTCCAGTCGATGGCGTGGTACCAGTGCCAGTCGATGGCGTGGTACCGGTGCCGGTTGATGGAGTAGTGCCGGTTCCCGTTGACGGAGAAGTACCTGGGGTCGTGGTCGTCGTGCCGTCCGCCTTGGTCACAGTGGTAGTGCCGTCAGACTTCACCACCGTTGTGGAACCGTCCGCCTTCTTGGTCGTGGTCGAGCCGTCCGTGCCGGTGATGACAGTCGTGCCATCCGAAGTCGTGGTCGTGGTCGTTCCGTCCGTCTTCGTGGCCACAGTCGTGCCGTCAGTCTTGGTGGAGATGCTCGACCCGTCCGCCTGGATCGTGCTCGTCGAGCC
>JAADVK010000842.1:0-15642 GCA_023334975.1 Globisporangium sylvaticum | reverse complement strand
GCTTCTTTCGGCTCCGCACGCTTGATCTCCACCGTCTTGCCGTGGATCTCGTGGGACTTGCTGATCACCTCGGCGACCGCACCTTCGTCTTCGAATGTAACGAAGCCAAAGCCGCGCGAGCGCTGGGTGTCGCGGTCGATCATCACGACGGCGTCCGTGGTCTTGCCGAATTCTTCAAAGTAGCCGCGGAAATCCTGCTCCGTCACCGATGGCGCGAGGCCGCCGACAAAGATCTTCTTGGACTCCGAGTACGAGCCGCCGCCGCGACCGCCGTAGCCTCCGGGACCGCCGCCGCCGCCTCGGTGGTCGCTATACAATCACATCACATAACAAAACACACACAGAGCGTTAGCAATCCAAAGTCAATCACCAACCGCGATGCATTGCATCGAGGGCGAGCGAGGTCTCGCGCGCGGTTGCTGGTCGGTCTGAGACGCGAGCGGGCACGCAGAGTTTTTTGTGTGGGGGCAAAAAGCTTCTGTGCATTTGATTGGCGCAAGCTTCGTTTTATCATCGTCCTCGTCTTGCAAAATCTTCGACATGGTTACTAACCTAGGCGGCATCGACGACCTATCTCTTGGGATCGCTCTCTTTACTTCAACAGATCTGCCATCTAGTGTATGCGTCTCCTCTAGCACTCGATCAATCGCTAAGATAGGCACAGCACAACATCACAGACGACTACATTAGCTACCCGCGGACTAGGCTGACAAGGGGCACCTTGCTTCCAGGAGGAGACGGATCTCAACTCCTCTGAGCGTGTTTTCTTCCATGACGTCGTTGTCGCGCGCGGTGGTGGTCTCAATCAATCCCTCTCATGACGCAGCAATCACAAACATTCAGCGAATACAAAAAAGAAAGCAAATAGTTACCTGTGGAGTCCGCAAACGTGACGAATCCAAAGCCGCGCGGCTGGCCCGTGTACTTGTCCTTCATCAGCGCGGCGTCGGTCAGCACGCCGTACTTGCCAAAGTGCTGGCGCAGACCGTCTTCCGTCGTTTCCCACGAAATGCCGCCGATGAACAGCTTGCCCTGCTGCGGGACCTTGTCCTGCTCGCCACCCTGCGCGCCGCCGCCGCCGTATCCACCGTATCCACCGTTTCCAGCGTAGTGCTGCTGCTGTGGAGGCTGCTGCTGCTGCTGCTGGCTGTAGTCCCCGTAGCCTCCCGCGTTGTACTGCTGGTACTGCTGCTGCTGCTGATACGGATCATACTGCGCGCCGGAAGCTGGGGCCGCACCCGTCGAAGCAGACGGCGCCACGCCGTTTCCGGCAGGGACGCCTCCACTGGCGTTGCCGCCGGCTTCCGCGTCATCCGGCTCCACCGCGAGCGCGCGGATCTCCTCGTCGTCCTCCGTGTCGTCCGCGTGCTGCTGCTGCTGCTGTTGCTGCTGCTGAACGCCGGCGTCCACCGCCACCACGTCGTCCTGCTCGTAGACCACGCCCAGTCCGTCCATGCTTGTCGCTGCCCCTTGCCTGTTGATTGCTGTTGATGCGAAGAGCTCTTTTTGGAGCTTTTCGGAACTGCGCGCGAAACAAACAAGCAAACGGGTGGGGAGAGAGGGGGACGCGAGGAGTTCCGAACGCCACCCAAAAAAGTCAGCCGGTTGCGAGTATACTACGAAAATAGACGGTAAGTTTCGAGTGAAATACTTCAATGAGTCTATTTGAGAGGCAACATTAAGAGAATAGACTGTTTACTTTGCCGTTTTAAAATAATGGAGCCGGCTTTAAGAGGTACTACTTCTGTGTAATTTGCCAAAAGTGATCTGTCTGTTTCTGTAGATATGTTTCCGTCGATGCGAGAATTTCACAAATAGCCTAGCTACAAATGAAAACTACATATGTGAGGATTCGCCTGAGCGCGATACAACCAATAGCCGTTTGGCGAATCCTGTGGCAATTTGTACAAACTACCACAGGATTCTCTGTCTCTTCTGCTTTTCTCTCTCAAATCAGTAGATTTGAGGACTTTCAAAATCCTCAGATCTACTGATTTAGGATGGAAAAGCAGAAGGGACTTTTCGAAGCTTTTTCTCATTAATTCTCAGAGGAAGAAGCAACGTGAAAAGCCACTTGCCTCGCCGCAACAGGAACCTCCGAGGCAGTTTGACGTCGAGTCAGATCACAAAGCAACCGAAAATGACACGTTCGACGCGATGACGCCCCAGGACACTCAGGTGCGCTGCGCCGCAAGTTGCCTATCTCGCTGTGGCATTAGTACTCTCCTGACAGATGAGAACTGGCGGCGAGCACACACTTGCAGCAGCAGATTCCACCGCCGGAGAACACCATGATGTGGACGCTCGCCGTGCTTATGAAGACGAGGAACCTCCGGCCCTGTGAAGTCGCCGCCATGTCCATGCTCGACGATAACGAGCGGAAGAGCTCTGGAGGATTACCTTTAGACATGAGCACAGTAGGATTACCCTGTTAAAACTGGTTGCGCGTGGTGGACATAATTACGATGGTAACGACGATACGAGCAGCGTGAAGGGATGATAACAGGATGGATGGATCTGCGCTCCATTGAATCACTGCGTAGAGAGCGCGTTGCTGCAACGTGTCTACGGTCTTTCGCTTTGTGTGAATGCGATGTGTTGAGATTTGCGCAACGACAGCCAAATAAGGAGTCCCCACAGTGACGCGCGCCTCTTCGCAACACTCAACAACAATCAGCAATGATGCCGTGGGTCGATCAGCAGCAGCAGCAAGAACAAGCATGTACTGCTGCAGGCTGGATGGCTATCGTTGACAAGCAGCAGCAAGAGATCCAGGAGCTCCGATATGCAATTGCGACGACGTCCAACAACCGCCACAATGACGCCCGCGACTCGTGTGGCAGTGCGTTCAACAGTCCCAGCAAGCCACCGACGCCGCTCTCGTCCTGCGGCTCAGATCTCTTGACGCTACCATACGAAGGTGCGCTGGTGGATATCGATCGGTACAAGACCATGTGCGAAAAGATGCAGCGCGTGCGCAGCAAGCTTGTGAAGAGAGACGTCCAAGTGCGCTGAGCGCGCGCGCAGATAGCAGCGGTTCAAGAGAAGTCAAGCATTACCAGCACACCAACGCGCACTTGCAGACACGAATCGGCGAGCTTAGCATGAGCTTGCAGCGAGAGACGGCTCTGAAGGAGGAGGCTGTTGAGAAAGCGGCGCAGTCCCTGATGCAGTGCGATCGGCTGGAGGAGAACCTTGCGAGTCTGAAGACATCGGAGGTTGCTATTAGAGCTACACACCCAGCAAACCAGGTCACGTGAGGCGGAGAGCTCAATCCAAAGGCTTCAACAGGAAAACGCTCAGTACCGGTTGCAAGTAACAGCGTTATCCAGCGAGAACGGTGAGCTGAAGCGCGAGTTGGCCCAGTTTCAGACGGTAGTGAATGCTGAGCAGGCACGAAATGATCAATCCGAGCAGCTCCTCCAGCAAAATCTAGGGCTGCACGAGAAAATCACGAGTTTGGAGCGAATCGCGCAGCTACAAACGGAGCAAACGAGCAAACAGCAGCAGTCGCTGATGGCGTTCGAGGCGGAGAGCGCGCGGCTTGACCTTGAATCCCAGAAAGAGCGCGACGAGAACAAGCACCACGTGCCTCATCTGTTGCAGGCGAACATCAAGTTACAGCAGCAGCTGGAGGCGCAATTAATGAGCGAGCAATCTGAGAAGCAGCGCGTCCATGAGCTCGAAGAGGCGAATGCGATGATCGTGGAGGAACTGGATCTGACGCGACTCAAGGACAAGCACCGAGTCATGCAGCTGCGAAAGTACGACGACGACTACAAGCTACTGCTGAGTTCCTACCGAGAGCTCGTCAAGGCGTCGAGCAACATGGAGCTCTCTTGACGGGATTTGATGTCGGCGCTGGCTCAGAGCAAGAAGAAGATGTCTGTGCTGCAAAGCGCGCTCGAGACGCTGGACGGCGAGATCCAGAACCTCAGCAAAGCGGTGGTGGCGAACCGGAACCGGTGGGTAGCTTGTCAATTGGCTTCGCCAACTTGTATGGAGAACTGGCACTTGTAGTGTGTCGCTACCTTTGATATACAGTGAGCACTCGGTTGGTCAGGCGCTGCGCGAGTATGGCAAACGCAACCGAGCGCTTGAGGACGTAGTCGGAGCGACAAAGAAGCAGGTAGCTGTGCTGCTTTGTTTGAAGCCTGTCATTCGATATTACGCCTCCGCTGTATCTAATCTTGCTTCATGATGTCCACAGCTCCGTTGCGTCTTGGACTCACTGCGATCGAGTGAGCGGCGCAAGTCCCAAGCTGTGACCGAAGCGTCCGTCCTGAAACGAGTTCTGGTGGTCGAGAAGTGCCAGCGATCCGAGTACGTTACCCCTTCAATGCCATTGGCATATAACTATGTACATGAATTCAAATTAACCTATTACGTTCTACTCATCACTACACACCGCAGCTTGCTCCGACAGTGCAACGAGCTCGAGCGGTGCCTCGCGTTCTGCCACACGTCGGCGACCAAGACCCAGCAGCGCGCAGCAGCTGCAGACAGAGAACAGCGTGCTGCAGGACGCGATCTCGCAGCTCTGCGCGTACTCGCGCGAGCTCGTTTCGTCGCAGCAGACGCTGCAGCGGGAGCTCAAGCAGCTCGAAGTGGAGGGCAAGGCGGAGATGGATGAGCTGATGAATTGGAGTTGATTAAATGGCTGCGCATCGTTAGGTTCGATATAGTCAGATGGGTGACAACCATTCGTCTACTAAGTTCGCACATCAGTTTTGACACGTTATCGAACCTCATAACCTCATCATATACATGGTTATTTCCTGACGAGGTTTATTTAATAAGACAGTTTGCGCGAATAGACTTTATACTTGGTTTTACTAGGGGGTTGCCGCCCTCTTTAACATTTCAAAATTTGGAGAATCCGTGTATTATACTTGGTATTTGTAAATAAGAAGGCCACCAAAACAGCCCTCTGTTTTGCACCAGTGATTACTTGGCTGCAAATACTCTACTTGTGATTGGCTAAAATGAATTATCTAACCATTGGCAGAAAACACTAGCAAAATCCATCATTGGCTGAAAAACGAAAAAAGGATGGGCATGGGGAGGTCCACTTTGTCAGCACACAAAGCAACACGCCCATTTGCAAACTTTTTTTCAGGCGAAAAGCAAAAATGAGCGGCGCCGCCAGTCCGCATCTGCCGTCTTCCCCCGCAAGCAAGAAGCTCAAGCTCTCCCCCGACAGCCCCGTCCCCACCACCTCCAACAGCGCCATGAGCACCCAGCACGAACACCTCACGCACAGCATCGTCGGCCTCGGCAACCCGCTGCTCGACATCTCGGCGGACGTCGACCAGGCGTTCCTCGAGAAGTACGGACTCAAGCTCGACAACGCCATCCTCGCGGACGAGACCCACCTGCCGCTCTACGAGGAGATCACGACGGCGTACAAGCCAGTGTTCGTGGCCGGCGGCGCCACGCAGAACAGCATCCGCGTCGCGCAGTGGATGCTCAACAAGCACAACAACAAGGCCACGTCGTTCTTCGGCAGCGTCGGCAAGGACGAGCACGCCAAGATCCTCCGCGACTGCGCCACGCGCGACGGCGTGAACGTGCACTACCTCGAGAAGGAGGACGTCGCCACGGGCACGTGCGCGGTGTGCGTTGTCGACTCGGAGCGCTCGCTCGTCGCGAACCTCTCGGCCGCGAACCACTACCACCACGAGCACCTGGAGTCCGAGGTGAGCCAGGACCTGATCAGCAAGGGCAAGTTCTTCTACTCGGCGGGCTTCCACTTGACCGTGTCCCCACCGGCGATGATGAAGCTCGCGGAGCACGCGAACGAGCACAACAAGGTGTTCATGCTGAACCTGTCGGCGCCGTTCCTCGTGCAGTTCTTCAAGGACCCGCTCATGGCGGCGATCCCGTACGCGGACTTTGTGTTCGGTAACGAGAGCGAGGCCAAGGAGTTCGGCACGGCGCACGGCTGGGGCGATGACGTCAAGACCATCGCGCTCAAGCTCGCCAAGCTGCCGAAGAACAACGGCGCGCGCTCGCGCACGGTCGTGTTCACGCAGGGTGCGGAGCCGACCATCGCGGTGTACCAGGGCGAGGTGTTCTCGTTCGACGTGCCAAAGCTCGCGGCGTCGGAGATCGTCGACACGAACGGCGCCGGTGACGCGTTCGTGGGCGGCTTTGTGTCGCGCCTGTCGCTCGGCAAGCCCCTCGTGGACTGCGTGAACGCGGGTCACTGGGCGGCGCAGGTCGTTCTCCGCCGCTCGGGCTGCACGTTCCCAGCCGAGTGCGAGTACACCGACTAGATTTCCTGTTGTGTCCATGCCACGTCACACTGTCCGATCTGTGACGTGTGTGTGAAAGAAGCCGAGAAAAGTCCCCTTGCTGTTCTTTCCTCTGTTGCTGACGATAGAAATGCATGTTTGTTTGACTGCTGCCTTTTTATTCGAAATAGACCAAACGACGCGATCGGCGCTTTTCCTTTCCTTTCTTCCTACTCCTTGTTGCTTGCTTGTCGTGTCATGCCGACTGGATTTGGTTGATCTCTTGCGCTCGCTTGCTGTTGTCATTTGATGGATGGCAGAGTACTGTATTTGTTCTCTTGACAAATCGACCAGCTGAAGAGCGACCATTTAGAGCTCCCTGAATCACCAAAAGGTGATTTGATGCTCGGACTCACAGCCAACTGGGTGTCGAAGACTTTGCGTGCATCTCAAACTGCTTGCTTGCTTGCTTCGGAGTATGCAGGAAGGACAAAGAGCGATCTAGTTCCCGCTTCCCTTGTGCGATAACAGCTCACTCTTCGACTCCACGTACGTCCCTGAGCAAAGTGAGCTTTGGATGAGCTATATGGACACAAGTGCGCGCTTTTTGGAAGCCATGCAATCTTTTAGCTGGAGTTCTAATAGCCGAATTTCTGCCAATCAAGATTGTTGAACTTAAAACCTATCTAATCCGCATACCATATTTGACAGGGAGTGTGTCGTGCCAGCCCCAATTTCCCAATTTCCAATCCAACATACTCAACAAGGAAAGCATGAGCCAGCAACAGCAGCAGGATGAGGGCGACGCCGCGGCGGCGGAAGGACCGGAGATCGTCTCGGAGTTCCCCGCGCCGCCGGCGTTCTTCGTGCTCTACAGGGATGGCGCGGACCAGGGCCCGCCGCCGCCCGAGCCCATGGCGCCGACGTACCACATGTTCGGCACGCCGTACAGCACGCAGGACGCGGTGCCCGACCTGCTGCCACAGGAAGGACGCAAGCTCTATCTGAGTTCCTCCGCTTCTTCAGCTGGTAATGGAGACCAAGCGGCTGCTGCTAGCGTTAGCGGCTCTGATAGTGGCAGTGACGGAGGCAGTGGCGCGTCGGGCGAGACTGGCGAGAAACTCTCCGGCGACGAGGTCAAGACGGACCCAGCGCTGGATGAGCAGCAGATCGACTACAAGGGACAGATGAAAAAGTGAGTTCAGGGACACGTGTGTATGAGGCTACTATGGGATGATGTCATTTGCTGATGTAATATGTGGTACTGTGATCGATCATACAGGATCAACCGCTCGCTGCTGGCGAACTTTGTGGAGCTCGTGGACGTGCTGATCAAGCGGCCGTCCATGTTCAAGTGAGTCACTGCTGAAGTGATTTCTACTGTGTGTATGTATAAATGCTTCAGCGTTGGTCTAACGGAATGCTTCCAAACGTAGCGAGAAGCTGGACGACATGGAGCAGCTCTTTCTGAACATGCACAACCTCATCAACGCCTTCCGGCCGCACCAAGTACGTCAACTCATGCTGAATTGCATTACGCGGAAATTCCAAACACTATTTCTGATACTAATGTGTGCGCTTGTGTATCATTAGGCTCGAGAGACGATCATCCAGATGCTCAAGGCCCAGATCCAGGAGCGACGAGATGCCGCGCAGGATATCCGAAAGTACGCAGGGCTTCCAATTATCATCCCTTCCAACTCGCTGTTATTGAGTCACACACGTATAAATACTGATGAATTGCGAGCTCTTGTGTGTGTTTTGGTCTCAGAACGATTGACGAGTCTCGAAAAGCGGTCGAGCTCGTGCACGCGGAGCTCCATGAAACAACTGGCGACGATGCGAGTCGAGCAGACGCGGGGGACGTGAAAATGGAAGGCGCCGACAGCGACGACGCCAGTGCAAACAAGCACGCGCTCGAGAACGGACTCATGTCCCCGACGAGCGCGCAGTCAGAGCAGTCCGCGGTACGAATTGTGAAGTGTTTGTGTCTATCTCTATGGTCTTTCTGTATTGCTCGCTGGCTTGCTCGGGCTTGTGAACTAACCTGTGGCATGCATGTCTTTGAAATGAATGCGCAGCGAGCTCGCGAAGCGCGACAGCTCCAGGAAGATTTCTTCGACGCGCTCGACGCCGCTCTTGTCGGTTAATGATGCCCATACTCCCAGTAGCAGTGGTAGTAGGCTCCTAGAGAGAGACCGACAGCTTTCTTCGAGAGCGCTCACTGTACGTCTCTGTTGTAGCCATCTCCCTCCGCTCTGCTACTGCTTTCCCATCGCAGCATTCATACCCAATAGTAATTTAAAAACCAATGGAGCACTGACCATTCGTTGTCTGTTGTCTTTTGCTGTTCTTCCCACCAACACATACTGAGCGCTGCCATCGTTAGTTATATTGCAAAGGCGGTGAAAATGCAGCTATCATGGCATGGCGCTCTTATTCCCATACATATCCATCTCTCTCTCTTTGTGTGTGTGTGTTTCATACCATAAAGACCATACAGTTAGCTCGCACCACCTTGAGTTAGAGCTTGACTGGCGCATTCGAGTACCCTCCACCATTGCCCACGCCTACTGGGATCGCTTGGTTGCTCTGCGGAATGGACTCGGAGACTCGCGAGTTCCGATTCAGTCCATTTGCAGGGCTACAACGGATACAAACAAGGGCACACATCCCATACACTTACTTAGCAAGAAAACCACCCGTTATCAATTACAAAGCTCGATCCACGCCTTCCTTACCTGGACATCGCGAGCTCGATCGCCTCGTAGAGAGGTGCCGCGGCCACGGGAGGCGTCTCCATGCCTCCGAGCAGCTCCGCAACCTGCACGTCGCGTCCGTAGAACGCGCGGTTGATGTCCGGCCGCGCGAGGATCATCGACCCTTCGAGCGAGATGCCTACAAAGAGCCCCTTTGAGTGCGAGTACGAGTAGCACGGCGCGATCGCCAGGTCCGAGCTCGCTTCCACGGCGCCAGACGCGACGCGGCCTACAGGTCCGGCGCACACGCCGAGCTCCGCCCCCAAATTCACTTGCCCCTTCGAGCAGAATGCGTCCACGGCACCTAAAGATACACACAAATACGGTCAATATGCAAATGTACTTCTACTGGGAACTCCACAATGGACAGCACAGAAATGACTCACGCTTGGTATTGAGAATGATCACAAAGTCGGTGATCTCGCCGCCAATCTGCGCACCCCAGCCGACGCCCGCAGTCGCGATCGCAGACGGCGCCGACCAGCGACCGTCGGGGAGCTTCGCGACGACGAGCCCAGTGCCCACGCGGCCCGTGAACACGAATCCGACCTTGATCACAGTCAAGAACTGTCAAAAACAAACCATAGCCCCAGCATTAGAATTGCATAGTAGGCATTGTCGTTAGGGAACATCGTACGAATGCGTACCGCGATGCCCTTCGCCTGCGTGATTAACGGGAGCGGGATCGACTGGTCCTTGATCACGCCCTGGTACATAAAGTTCTTCACGCTGTACGCCGCCTTGCGGATCTCTTCACGCAGCGTAAACGAGTAGGGCGAGTTGAGGAACCGCTTGGGTCCCGCTTCTTCGATCTCGTTCTCCTGCACCGCATTGCTCATGGTGTCGCCTGTGGGTGTGATGCAATCAACCATGACGTCGTCAGCTCATAGACACACGCACATATCTATGTCAGTAGCCAATATGCAATACATACGAAGCTCTGCTTGCACAGGAAGCAGCACGTTGTAGCACGGGTCGCACACGCGCTGCGGGTTGTGGCCGTTCACGGAAAGATACTGGCGCTCCGGGTTCGACAGGATCTGGTCGGCGCGGATGAGGCTGCGGTGCGCCGTGCACAGGTCGCAGAACACATGACCGCAGTATCTGTGTGTTACCACGTTCGTACAATAGCATACAGATATACACACAGTAGCGCCATTAGTCTGAGCGTGTCAATCCAAACTGATACTCAATGTTGCCACAAAATGCAGCCTTCTCGCGTTCTCCCCTCCTCACCTGCAGTGGTGCTTGCGGCGCACCCAGTCGAAGAGCAGCTGGCACCCGAAGCAGAGGCTCACTTCGGCGTCAGGGATCCAGCGCACAGTCGTGGGCAGCTGTGGCTGCGGAGGTGGTGGTGGCGCCACAGACGCGAGCGGCTCGTGGTGGTGCATCATGCTGCTGGTCACTTGAGCTCTTGAGCTCTTGGAAGATTGCGGCTTTTTGTTCCTTCTTTCCTTCCTTGTCGCTTGAAACAAAATGGTTCTTTCTTTTCCTTTTCGCTGGGAAAGAAACATATTACAGATATAGACAGTAGCATTTGGTGGAATATAATAAAAAGGCATGAAAGATACTTGCTGACAGAGCGATGGTCTCTGTGGCTCTTCATGATCGCATTGATCGCATTGATCGCATTGCCGTTGCACAGGATAGAGAGACCGTCACATCGCACCAATATCAACAAGCAAATAGGAAGGTGTGTCATAATGGCCGCTGCGTCGTACTCCAAGCTGCCACCGCTGGACTCTGGCGCGTTCGCACTGCAGCGACTGAGGGACCAGTACGAGTCGCGTGGCCTCGCTCTTGACCCACGTGCTCGTGAACGGACTGGACGCGCTCAAGAAGAACCGCGTCGCCGAGTGCGTCGAGATCGCCGACGACATCACGAAAGTGCACTGCCACACGATCGTGTACCTGTCGTTCCCGAGAGTCGACGAGGTGCGGTCAGTCGCGATGCATGCAGGTTTGCTGCAAGCCCAGAGCGGTGGCGTTGAGCCAAGATCGCTCTTTCTCTACGTGACGGGCAAATGGACCACGCTGTGCGACGAAGTACTGGATCAGCACCAACTGAAAGAGGGAGTCCAGGTCGGCCACTTCCCCATGGGCTTTGTCCCACTGGACACGGACCTTTTGGCGCTGGGCCACGAGCGATGCCTCTACGGCTGCGCCATCGCAGGCAACAAGAGCTCACTCGTGGACGTTGCGATCGCGCTGAACCAGATCCAGGAAGTCTACGGCAAGTTTGAACACATCAAGTACAAGGGCGAGCTGTCGATGCTGGTACTGAACCACATGATGGAGCTGAGTCAGAGCCTGGAGAGTGGCTCCACACACCACCAGCAGCAACATTATTCGAAGCGCAACCCGATGGACACGCTCACCGTGCTCGACCGCCGCGTTGACTACGCATCTGCGCTGTGCACGCCGCTCACGTACGAAGCGCTGCTAGACGAGATCCTGCACATCCAGGACGGGTTCATCAGCCTGTCGCCGATGCTGCTCACGTCCGACCCGAACGCCAGCGATGCGCAGATCCTGTTTGCTCTGAACTCGGCCGTCTCGGTCTTCCAGCACATCCGCAGCATGAACAGCCACACCATCCCGAATGTGCTCAACGCCCAGGCGAGCACTCTGAAGTCGTCGTTCAAGCACTTCCAGAGCACGAACGCGAGCGCCTCCGCTGCGGAGGTACACGAGTTTGTCAAGGCCGTGCCGCAGATGAAAGCGTCGCAGCAGCACCTGGAGCACCACATCAACTTGCTCGAGTATCTGGAGCTCACAACGGCGTCCAGAGCGTTTCGCGACCAGTGGAAGCTCGAGCGAGCGATCATGGACCTCGCCGACGATACGCTCGAGGCGATCCAGGAGATGGTGTTCCACCACGAACCGCTTGCCAAAGTGCTGCGTCTGCTCTGTCTCCACAGCGTCGTGCACAATGGGCTGCCGAGACCGGAGCTGGAGCGCATGAAGCTGCATCTGGTGCGCACGTACGGCCACGAGCTCGTGTTTTCCTTCGAGAACCTGGAGCGGCTCGGTCTCTTCTACGAGCAGCGAGCAATTGGAGCGAATGGCGACAATGTGAACAACCACGGGAGTCTTCTTCCAACTGATGCTACTGGGAATACCAACAATAACAGCGGAGTCCAGTCGGCTTTCCAGCTCGTGGCGGAAGAGCTGCAGGTGATCGACCTGGAGATCAACATCGAGAATCCCAAGAGTGCGGCGTTTGTGACTTCGGGGTACGCGCCGATCTCCTGTCGCCTCGTGGAAGAGATCCTCAAAGTGCACAACTGGAAGGCGATCGACAGTGTGATGAACCATTTCCACGGCCCCCGCGCCGAGATGAGTCTCGACGAAGAAGGAGACAAAGGTGCGGACGAGAAGCTCAAGAAGCCCAAGAAGAAGAAAAAAGCTACCAGCAGCTCCAAGAAGAAGCGCGTGGTCATGGTCTGCTTTGTCGGCGGCGTGACCTACGTCGAGACCGCGGCGCTGCGGTGGCTCTCGCAATTCTGTAAGTGCCTTGTGCTGATTCATTATCTGACTCGTGAAGAGCTATCTACTGTAGCAATCAATCAATGGCTGACATGTGAATCGGAGAAATGTGCTACAGATCCGTACGAGCTCGTGGTCGCAGCGACCAGCCTCACAAACGGCACGACGCTCGTGCACGAAGCTCTCGAGCGCTTTTCGTCGACCACATGAGACCATCAGCTAGACAAGTTGCGCTCAGTTGGCTGGTTGGCCGATAGGCGAGGGAAATTGTTATCGTGTTGTAATAGAAAAGGCAAAATGGAGGATAGAAGTCTAGACCTTGTGCTACCAGATCCTCTTAGAAGTGCGGACGGTACCCGGCGCCCGTCGTCGTGCTCGGGTCGCTGCCGGCGCGGCACTCGCCGCGGTAGTTCTTGCAGTCCACAGGCTTGTGGCCCGTGTATTCGGGAAGTTGTCGCTGTGGAAGAGCCGCAGCTCGCCGTCCGCCTGCGCGAGCGCGTGCGGGTTGTGCGTCGCGCGCGACAGGAAGCCCGCGTAGCCCGGGATCTGGTTCGTGTTCTGCGACGTGCCGGGCGTGAGGTCCGTCGTGGTCGATGCCATGCCGCGCTTGCGCGCGTAGGGGCGATCCAGCGGCTGGCCGCCGTACGCGCCGTAGTCGGTCTTGTAGCTGCTCGCGGGCGTGGTCGCGGGGATCGCCTTGACCGCTGGCCCAAAACCACTGAACGAGCCTGTGCGCTTCAAGTTTTGGCGAACGCGTCGGTTTCATGCTCGAAGAGACCGTGCACGTGGTTAACAGCAGCCTGGAAGGTTTCCCAGGGATGCGGTCGCGCGCCACACCGCCTCCCTTGCGATCCAAAAAGCTCACAAAGACCTCGATGACCCTCGTTGCGCCTGCATCGCCAAGCGCGCGCTTGAGCACTTGTGGCACCTGCAGGAGCTCGATCGTAGGCTCCGAGTTGTCCTGCTGCATGCCGCTGTTACTCTCTGCAATCACATGGAATGCATTAGCGTAGCTCTCCATGGGGACCCCGAGCACCGCTCGCATCTGGTCCTCAAAGTCGGCAAAGTCCTGCTGGTACGTGCTCGTGGCGATGAACGGCTTGGAGATCGGCAGCGTCTCGTGCGCCATCACGCCCCGCTTGTCCGGCGCGTGGTAGTCGCTCGGCATCACCTGCTGCGTGCTCTGACTGAAGATGGACTCGTGCGCGTGCCTTCCGATGCGGTTGATGGCCGGCGGCGTGATAATGCGCGAGCCCATTTTCGAGAACTTGGTCGAGCGCGACGCGTACGTCTCGCCGGCTTTGAGCGTCGGGCACTCCTGCACCGCGAACGACCGGAATCCCTGGTAGCCCGTGGTCTTGGACGCGCACATGGCGGGCAGAGCGGGTTGACGCGATGCAAAGAGCTAGAAATGCTGCTGCTGGTATGTGTGTGTGAAGCGCATGTGCCCTAGCGATACTTCACGCTTACTTTTAAGAAAGGCTTATCATAAGATCACCCCCCCCACCATTATGCATGAGAGGGGTATTTTTAGATATGGATACATGTAGCCATTTCTAAAAAGAGCAAGCACCAGAAATAGAATACTGCAGCTCTTCAAAGTCGCTGGCCAACAGTTGTTGGTATGAAAGAGTTCATGAACGCTGTGAGTTCCAAGTGAAAGCTACACTCTGACCAAAGAATGATGGAGGGTGCTCATAACGAAGACATTCACGCACAACGTTGTCGTAGTAGGACGATAAGCTGTCCAGCAGCATTCTTGCGCGTGCCATGCAAGATGCCGAATCTGCAATGATTTCCGCTGGTAGTGGACCCCCCCCGTCTGCATACACACATTCAAACCCTCACACTGACCTCTGAAAGTCAACAAGCACGCCATTAACTTAAATGTTGCATTCACGAAGCACCCTGTTGAAGGTTTGCTACGAGTCCAAACGCACGGCGCAGCAAGAGCAAATACGTGTGTACCTTGCCGTTTTCTGCTGTAACTTGCCCCTCGGCTGAATTGGTGTTTCATAACAGCGAGCGACAGCACTCGTCATTGCGCGCGTATGGATGGGTGCCAACACTGTTCTTACGACGACGATGGAAATCAAGGAAGTTGGTTTCCACCTCTTTGCGCGGGTAGTTTGCTGCAAGTTGAGAAGTGAGAGTGCTAGTACAAGACAAGCTCGACACAGCTGCTGTGGCCAAGTCTCCTGAGACTTGCCATACTCAATGGAGCCCCTCCGTAAGAAGTCGCAAAGTCGCTGAACACCAACTTTTGTTTGGACTACGGTCAAAAAGGTCGACGTATACGACAGTAAACGTCGAAAATGTCAGTTTCATTGAGCTGTTTCTGACACTTTCGACTGCCAACTGTCGATCATGCGAAATATAACAGAGGTTCTCGACGCTTGCCAGCAAACAAAATTCTTCCAAAAGTCGCTAAAGCATTCTTTACTTGGTTTTAGTGAGAATCAGTCGCATCTCAAGTCGGGATAACTTCGCACCACGAGTTCATACAAACACCAACATTGAAATACACTTTGGCCTGGAATATACCCAACCGCCTTGTCAGAAGCCTTCTCCTCGCAACAAATCGATTCGATTCGCTAAAAAAAGTCAACTTTGAGTCCATGTCGAAAATAAATAGTGGCAGATTTTTTTCTCGTTTTTCTGGAAAACTGTTTTCATGTTTCATGGGTACACTCGCTTCGATGTTGTTAATCACAGTGACGCGCCCGACGTCATCAGAAGGGTCCTCTATTCGAAGCAAGAGGCGTCTATTAAAGTGGTCGCGTTGAGCTATAGTGGACGCAAGTGTGAGACTGGTCGAGATGGGCGTCCATGGAGCTCCTCCTCATGGAAAGCATCATCGCTCGTGAATGAAAGGGAACGGGAATGGAGCCCTCATTCTTCCTTTCCCCCTCAAAGGCCCAAGAGCTCCTGTTCGTGTAAGCGCTCCATCCAGCCTCCGCCTCGCAAGATGATGCACCTGCGCTTGCTGTCCGCCATGCCGCGCACGAGCGTGCTGAGCACCAGCACCAGCAGCAGCCGCCATAACGCGAGCATCAGCCTCGCTTCCCCTGCTGCTCTTGCTGCCGCTGTTCGACTGGGCATGCGCTCGCGGGCACCTGTGCTCCTGAAACAGCAGCAGCAGCAGCTCGTGGCGCGTC
>JAADVK010000841.1:0-15649 GCA_023334975.1 Globisporangium sylvaticum | reverse complement strand
TAGGAGTAGCGACAGGAACCATAAGCTCATTTCAATTCAGTTGCAATTTTACCACCAAGCTCTCAAGTCTTCCTCCTTCCCTCCAAGTCGGGAATCGCTTCCTCTAGGCACAAGCGTGTGTGCCGTGTTTGAGGGACTGTTATGAACAGTGCCCTCCTACAGTATCATCTCAATTTACAGCCCCGAGAACTCGTGAAATGTCCACAGGTAGTCCATTCTCTCTCATTCCACATGAATCACAAGCCATCTTGAAGTTTGTGTTGGTGTTCTCCATTCCAACGAGTTGTGATAGATGCATGCTGTTTCGGTCCCCCCCTTCAAATCACGCGACGCAACTCTCCTTCAGATGAAGCACGTTTTTGCGTAATATGGTAAATAGGTGTACCGGTTGTTGGCTTTACAGCTTCACATCAGGACGTCGGTGCGCAGCCGCTCAATTAAAGCTTCCTTATCAGTCGACCCCCTCAACTCATCAGAAACCAGATCTCGCTTGTAGTCGATCATCTCACTGTTCGCTGCAAGGCAGCTGGATTCACCTTCGTGGGGTGTGGATTGGATTCTGAGTTGTATTTTTGCGGTGCACGAAGTCGAGATAATGCTTAGTCGAGATGCACGCATACAAATCAACTCCTAAACTGTTTGCAATATGTTCTTGTGAAGAAACAGATGGTCCACAGATGACCAAACCGTAGTGTTTCTTAATAAGCACCGGCTTACAAAGCATTCACACGTTCGCGTTGTTGTTCGCTTTCCTGACCTATCAAAGTGAGTTGGGGCTCATACTTTACGTATGTGCTTGCTGTTGAGCAAACGCAGGCGACTCTGGTGTTCTATGTCCGTCAGCAGTGGTATAAGCACGGTTGATGGCCCGCCAGTCGACTAATTGTGTTAGAAGCAGGGTGGCGTTTCGCTGTCGCCCATGGTAGCTAAGCTCGTTGCGGCATCTCACGTCGCACAAGAGCGGCTTAAATACGGGAGATATTGGGTTAGCAGGACATCCGATCGTGCTTTTGAAACAGCTGCACACTGACAACCAAATCGCGATCAATCGAAACCATCCCGAGTGTGGCAAAACATATTGTTACCAGCTACAAGTGCTCATAGACTGCGTGCAGAAGTCATCGTCAAATGCAGTCCTTAGAGTAGAAGAATGTGATACAGGTTGCAGCGCACAACAATCATCACTTACAAGCAGTCACTCCCTACCTGTCCTACCATGTCCTACGAGCGATGGTATACTCTTCGCCCATCAGACTACATGGCATGTCACGCTGCCCTTCGACTGATGAGGGCTTTTGAGTTTCCGTGCCAAGACATGTTTTTCGAGCAGTCATCCAACGGATGGCCAGAATTCGAATGCAAATGGGGTCGCAGAGTGTTGGTGCGCTGGCGTGGACAGTTGGACTTTGAGAATCGAGCTGCAACTAGGGCTGGAAAAGTGCATGCGAGGAAGAAGCAAGGAGACAAGCTGCCGGTGCTGGATTGGAGACGCACGCAGAAGAAAAGTGTATTGCAAGGGTGGTGGTGTTGAGTGACTACGCTGTATGGGAGGATTTGATATGTCAATAGAACAAGTAGAGCGTGTAGTAAGGGATCGAAGGTGAAGGGTTGCTACTGATGAGAGATTATAGCAGTCGACAGGAGCGTCTGAGTGTTTAGTGTGCATGTGCTTGTGAGAGCGCGTCAGGCACCAAGTTCTCGTACCCCAGTCGGTATTGGACAGTGAAGTTGTACTCTTGCTGAAAAATCGCCCACCAGGGACTTCCCGCCGATTTTGCATTTGTCTTCAACCGAACCAGAGTGGTATGGTCGTGATCACCATGAAGCGGCAACCGGTCAAGTACATCCTGAAAAACTTGATCACCAAGGCGATCGCGAGATACTCTAGCTCTGAGATGTTGTACCTTGCTTGTTGATCGCTATTTGCCTTGCAGGCATAAGCGATGTGGTTTGACTTTCTCTGGTGTCTTGCATTAGCACTACACCCACGCCTGCCGTCAACGCGTCCGTCAATATGTGGACTGCTTGGAGAAGTCAGGGTGCTGCATGGCTAACTTCTGGGTGAGCTCGAGTTTGTATTGTCGAACGCCGCTTGTTGCTCATCCGACCACCGCCACGATTGAGTGTTGCCAAGGAGGCGAAATAGCGGAGACATCTTTGCGCCGAAGTTCTTCATGAACCTGAGATAGTAACCCACGAGATGCACGAATCGCTTCACCTCCTTGGTGTCGCTTAGTGAAGCCGCACACAGCTGAGATTGACTGACCGAGTGGCCGCACGCGGTCTGGTCCCAACTCTCGACCCACGTACTCGATTCTCTACACCCCGAACTGGCATTTCTTCGCGTTGAGGCTGACGTCCGCATGAGTCAGTCTTTCGAGGACGTATGCAAGTTCAAGGACATACCGGTTAAAACCACCAGTAAAGAAAACGACAATGTCGACGAGGTAGACGAGGCAACAATTCTACAGTAACACCGGAGCACACAGTCCATCTTTCTTTGGAAGGTATCCAGGGGGTTGCACATATGAAAGGGCATCCACGTGAACCTGAACAACCCGTCCTGTATGACGAACGCAGTATTGTCTTTGCTCCGATCTAGAACTGGGAGTTACCAGAAATTTGATACCAAGTTGAGGACAGTGAACCATTGAGCGCCGTCCATCGAATCGAGGGATTCAGTGATGCAAGGAAGTGGATAGACGGCTTGGACAGTGATGTCATTGACATGCCTGTAATCCACACAGAAACGAACTTTCCCGTCCTTCGTGCGGACAAAGACAACGGGGAAGCCGCAGGCTCCGTGTCCTGGTCCTATGATCCCGCCCTCGAGCATTCCTGTATGTCGGCAGCGATCAAGTCTGTTTCAACTCTCGCGTAGCGATGACTACGTTCGAATATCGGTCTCTTGCCTCGGTGTTGATGGTGTACTCGGCCCCAGTCTTTGTCAGCTTCGGCACTCCTTTCGACCTCCGCATCGAGTCAGGCTAACAGCAGACGAGTGACACCAACAGGTGCTTCTGCGCGTCCGTGAGCTTTGCCATGTGCAGCTTCTGCTCATCATCTAGCGACTCGGACTTGGCTCGCAATAGCGCGTCGGCTATCTTGCGTGCGTGCATCCTCCTTGAAGGTTCCCCACGCCGCTACCTACATTCTCCTAACGTTCAACTATCGTTTCTTCTACGCTCTGGGTGCTGTCTGACGCACTACGCCTCGCTCTCATCTTATCGGCGAGCGTCGTGCGTCACTGATGTGCACGTATAAATTGCTATCGTTTTGCAGTGTTTGTTGTATACTTTGCTTCTTCGACTTGTAAATTTCATATTTTTCTGGTCCTCCTTAACAACTGTTTCCTTTTTTGTGAAGCCTGATCTCTGATCGCCCTCTTTTATCGTTTTCTGATCCCCTCACCTTTCCTTTCTCTTCCCTCTCCACCCGAATTGAGCAACACGATCTCATGAATGTTGATCATCAATCCTTGTACACTTGAAATTTGTAGGGCATGCACCAGTTTTTTTTACAATGAAAGTTGCAAAATAAAGAAAGAGGACAAAAACGCTGGCCTCTTGGTTTCCTTTGCTTGGCTGATAATGATGGTGCGTGTGGGCTTCGTGTTGCTTTTGGGTCGCCTTCATTCGCGAATTCGACTCCCAAGACCCAAGCGCGAGAAGACAAGAAGAGACTTCAACAAGGAGAAGGCGAGAGCTCCAAGAAGAACAAGACACGACACGTCAAGCATGAGCAGTCGCGGAGGACGTGGAGGAGGTCGCGGAAGCGGCGGTGGCAGCAGCAATGCGTCACGTGGTGGTAGTGGAAGAGGCGCGTCCAGCGCCGGTCGTGGTGGTGGAGGAGGACGCGGAGGCAGCTACCCGCGTGCACCTCCAGCGCCTGCTCCAGCCCGTGCAGCTCCGACGCCGCCACCTGCTCCTGCACCAGCGCGCGCGACTCAACCGCCTCCCCCAGCGCCGCCATCGCAACCAAGCCGACGCGAGATCGAGGCGCTTGGATCGGAGCTCGAGGAGAAACTGGACGTCTCGGCGTCGCAGCGACAGCTCGTGGTGCCCTCGGTGCAGATGCACTTTCCGTCGCGCAAGGGGTTTGGACGCGTGGGGACTCCAGTCAAGATCCTCGCGAACCACTTTCAAGTGAACTTCAACCCTCGCGGCGACGTCTACCACTACGATGTTTCGTTTGGCGAGGACGGTCGGCAGTTTCCAAATGAAGGCCCGCCGAAGGCACTGGCGACCAAGATCATGCAAGCGCTGCTGGCGCAGTTGAAGCGGGATTTCCCAACTGCTGTTGTCGTCTCGGACAGCCGCAAGAACCTCTACTCCCCGAGTCGCTTGCCGTTCCAAGAGCAGTCCTTCACTGGGCTGAAGCTGGCCAATGAAGACCGCCCAAAGGAGTATTCGGCTACTGTGAAGGCTGCCGACCCTGTGGCGATTCGCATGGAGCAGCTGAACGAACTGTTTGCTGGTCGGCTCAACTACACCCCGTACGACGCCCTCCAAGCGCTCGACATTGCCATGCGCCACACGGCGTCGGCCAGGTTCACTGTCGTGGGTCGCAACCTGTTCAGCTCGGCTGGTAAGAAGGACATCGGAGAAGGCGCGGATTTGTGGTTCGGCTATTTCCAGAGTCTCCGTGCTACCCAGAGCAAGCTGGTGTTGAATTTGGACCTCGCGGCGACGGCATTCGTGAAAGAAATGAGTGTTGTTGCGTATGCTTGTGAGACGCTTGGGTTCAGCAATCTCCCTTCGAGCTTCAACAAGTACCAGCAGTCGGCTCTCAGCAAGGCAGTCGCCGGTGTGAAAGTGGAGATCACGCACCGTCCGAATGTGCGTCGCCAGTACCGCGTGAACAAGCTCTCGTCTCGTGGTGCCGACCAAACCACGTTCAAAGACGACGAGGGGCGCACGATCTCGGTGGCGTCGTACTTCGCGTCGGCGTATGGCATGCGACTGCGCTATCCGCAACTGCCGTGTCTCCACGTTGGTGCGCTGAAAGGCAGCAACTATCTGCCGCTCGAAGTCTGCAAGATCGTGGCCGGACAGAAGTGTCCTCGCAAGGTGACGGACCAGCAGGTCGCCAATATGATCAGGTTCACGTGCACGCCACCGCAAGACCGCAAGCGCTCCATCGAGGCTAAGCTCCGTGAAGCAGGCTTTGATCGCGACCCGACGCTGCAGGCGTTTGGCTTGAACGTGAACCCGCGTATGGTGGAGGTGCAGGCGCGCCTCCTGCCGCCTCCAACCATGGCGTACAAGAGCGGAACAATTCGCCCGGACACTGGCTACTGGAACATGAAGGGCAAGTCCTTTTTCCAAGCGTCGAAGCTGACCTCTTGGGCTGTGATCAGTTGCTGTGACCCACGCCGTAACCCGATGGCGGACATGGAGAAGTTCTTCCGTGCGGTGATCAACCAAATGGGGCAGCTGGGAATGGATCCACCAAAGAACTTGCCGCCAATCATTGTGAAGCCTCGCAACCAGTCAGTCCGCAACGCGTTTGACGAAGCAGTTCGCGCTGCGGCGTCTGTTTTCCGCGCGAAGCCGAAGATCATCTGGATGATCAACCCAACTACCGATGCGAGCGCGTATGGAGATCTGAAGCGTGCGTCTGACACGGAAGTGGGCATTGTGTCGCAGTGTATGCTGGCGAAGCACATTCAGAAGTGTAACCCGCAGTACATTGCCAACATTCTGCTCAAGGTGAACACGAAGCTCGGAGGCAAGAACACGGTCATTGCGGAAAACCTTCCAAAGTTTGGCAAAGGAACGATTGTTTTCGGTGCTGACGTGACGCACCCGAGTCCGTTTGATCGCACTCGTCCGTCTGTTGCGGCTGTGGTTGCGTCTATGGACCACAACTTCATCAAGCACGCAGCGAGCATCCGAGCCCAAGGCCATCGCGTGGAACAGATCACCAACCTCAAGGAGATGACGGTGGATCTGATGAAGCGCTACTACCGTGAGACTCGCTCGAAGCCAGAGCGCATTGTGTTCTATCGCGACGGTGTGAGCGAGGGCCAGTTCCACATGGTCCTCAATCACGAGGTGACTGCGATCCGCGAGGCGTGCGCGACGTTGGAGAAAGGGTACCAGCCTCCGATCACGTTCATCATCGTGCAAAAGCGTCACAATACGCGTCTCTTTCCTTCGGACCCGCGTGATGGTGATCGCAGCGGAAACGTGAAGGCGGGCACGGTTGTGGACAGTGTGATCTGCCACCCGGTGGAGAACGATTTCTACCTGATGAGCCACGCAGGCTTGCAAGGAACGAGTCGCCCAACGCACTACCATGTGGTCTTGGATGAAATAGGCTTCACTGCGGACGAGATCCAGACGATCACGTACAAGCTGTGCTACACTTTCGCTCGTTGCACGCGCTCCGTGTCGTTGGTGCCAGCAGCGTATTACTCGCACTTGTTGGCGTTCCGAGCTCGCTTTTTCCAGCTTGATGGCAGCGAAACGGCTTCGGTTGCGTCGGGGGGGAGCTACGACTCTTTCGACGTGGATACGCGCATGTTGGAGATTCACGACGACCTCAAGCAGGTGATGTTCTACGTGTGATCAGTCATCTGACTGCGCCTGCATCCGTTAAGTGCGATCACCGGGTCGCTCATGACACTCCGGCTGCGATCGAGGAGGTGATCTTGAAAGGTTCACCAACGCCATCGTCAGCTCCAACTCTCATCCATTTTCCTTTTCCAAGTATTGAACGTTGCGTCGCTCCTGCAGACGACTGAGTCGAAGACAAGAGTACAAGATCAGCAAGTGAGAGGTATTCGAGTACGTATGTCTTTGATTCGTCCGTCAGCCATTCATTTTCTTTTCATAATCTTCTCAATCAGCTTTTCGTGTCTATTTTGGGTCTTCGAGTCCTTCATCTTCATCTTGTTCTCTGAATTCCACCATTGACACCACCTCTCACTTGCCAGCAGCACTGTGATTCAAAGGTCTGCAGTGGTGAGGACCAAGCATGCCAGCCGGTCCCGACGCCACGTCGCTCACCGGACAAACTTCGACGGCTGATGGCGACCAACAGCAGCAAGCGCAGACTGCGCCAGACCCTCCTGTTCCAACCCCGGCTGAATCCGAGGAAGCTGCTGCGCTGGCTCATGCTATCGAGGGCTCGGCGTTCTCCTCCTGGAAAGAATCGCTTTCGTCCGAGCTCGAAAGCGAAGCGAATGCGCTGAAAGCCCGCGTCCACGGTCTCCGGAACGAGTTTGACGAGGCCTCCGTGTTCATTCGTGGCGATCTTTCCTGGCGGAAGCAACTCGGCGTCTTCCACGACAAGGTGAACGATGTGCTGCACTCGCAGATGGAGACTCTGGTTACCAAGCTCAAGCAAAACACCGACCTGCTCTCGCAAAGTGTCACGGAGAGCTTCACCCGCAAGGACCAGCAGGCGAAACTCGCGATGGAGTGGCAAGTGAAGATGTACGAAGACAAGCTGCGCCGCACGCGGACGTCGCTGAAGAAAGAGATCGATCGCTTCACGCACCTGGAGAAGTGTCTGCGCAAAGAGGAGGCGTCCCAGGCGAAGGAGATGTACGACGACCTCGTGCTGCAGCTCACCACGGAGCACGCGGCGAAAGAGGCGTCTCTGCACGCCTTGCTGCGCGAGCTCCGGTCCTCTTACTCTGCGATGGAGCTTGGGAATACGCATCTGATGGATTCACTGCGAGCTGCTCGGGCGGAGGTGGAGCGGATGAAGAAGATGCTGATCAAGCAGACCTCAAACTCCTCCGGATCGCCAAGGAAGTCATCAGTGAGGAGCCCGAGTCGCTTGGCATCCAACTCTACCGCCACAACCACCGGTTCTTCTGTTTCAAGTGTCGCCGACGTCTACGTGCAATCGCTCAAGCAAGCGCTGAGTACATCGGCCCAGACAATCGAGAGTCTGGAGAAGCAGGTGGCAGAATTGACCAGCGACAAGGAAACAGCGCAAAAAGGATCCGCCAAGCAGAGGACGCGACGTCCAGAGTGAACGACGAGCTGGCGAAGGTCACGCAGCTGCTCTCCGAGTCGCACACTGCGCTCGTCGCGAGCAAGAAGGTGACGGAGCAGGTTGAGAGCGAGAAAGCGCACTGGAAGGAGCTCTTCGTGGATCTCCAGTTCCGAACTGGTAGCAACGACCAAGAGATCGAAACGGCGAAGCAGCTGGCAGAGGCGACGAAGGAGCATATCACGTCGCTCGAGCAGCAAGTTGAGCGATTGTCTCGGTTGGAGTCGCGTTCAAAGGTGATGGAGGCCGCATTTTCAGAGTGGTTCACACAAGACCCAGAGCAGCGCGACTCCTGCACGCCTCAGCAGATCATCGAGTCATTTTTCAGCCATTCCGACAGCGAAGCTGGTAGCCCCGAGGACTCGGAGCTCAGAATCGACGGAAGAGAGCGTCAAGAGCTTGAGACGAGACTGCGATACGAGTACGAACGACGGTACGGAGAGCAGCTGAATCTTCGTGTGAGCCATGAGCGGAAGCGCGTGCTCGCGAGGATCGAGATGCTCTGCGCCAACCAGAACAAGCTTGCAGCAGAGTCCGCAGGGGCGGCAGGCGTTCGTCCAACTCGCCAACAACTCAAGCAGGGCACTGGCACTGGCGCAGGCGTCGGCAAACCAAGCAAGGTCCCGTACAAAGTAGTGTACAAGATCGTCTCCGAGGCGTACGATCACTTGGGGTTCAGCGAGTGGTCAGCTACGGATGTGGATTTCCTGCACAATCAGGTCGGATCGCTGCAAGTTCAGTTGGCGCAGCAGCAGCTCGATTTCCAAGGCATCGAGAAGTTTGCGGAAGCGCAAGGGATGGCGCTCGCGGAAGCGGATTTGCTGCAGCAGGAGAAGGAGTTCCTGCTCGCAGAGCTCACTGACAAGTACCGCGAGCTTCGAGCTGCGCAGGATGCGCAAACCATAGAAAACCCCGGGTCAGTTTCGAAGGCCACGGTGCGCTCGGACGAAGTGCCACTCACCGTGTACGGTCACCCGCAGCGATTGGAGATCAAGAAGCTGCGAAGTCGACCTGTGTCTGCCGCTCCTTGCGTGGTCGCCAGCCATCTTGAATTGGATGGAGAGAGAAGAAACAACGCAGCAACAGCAGCGAAGCTACATGTCCGCAAAGCAGCCACCGAGTAAGACTCGTCCTACGCCGAGCGCTGGTCCAGCGTCGCAAAGTCGAACAAAGCTCAGCCGCCCGAGTCAGCACAAAGTTCTCCCACCCTCTCCAAGCGTGAAGCCTTTTCTCTCGACGAACAACGCAAGCGGCGACATCTTGACTGAGCCCCAGCAGCAAGTGGAGCGCATTCGAAGTGTCTTGAAAACCGATCTCCTGCAGCTGAGTCCGCCGGAGAACCAGCTGGAGGATGACAGTCACCTTGGTCCCGATGGGGTGAGTAAACCCACCAACCTTGTCAGCCTTTTGTGGCGTACACCCTGACTAACTTTGTGCTCTATATTGTAGATACTCCAAATCATTCAGCGGCGTCGTACTCGAAAATGAGGCAGCATCGGCAGGTGATCATGATGATTTTTCTCTTTCGAAGACCAACTCACGTCAACAGATATATTGCTTTCCCATTATCACTAGACGACGATCGAATGCAGCTTCTCCGCCATCGTCATACACGATGCTCGCAGTAGCACCTCCTGCAACAAGAACGCCAAGTCGAGCCTCGTCGCCGCCAGCTTCGTCATTTGGTCTCGACTGATCGACGCAACTACAGTGTCGGAAGCGCTGGAAGTGGCTTCGAGGACGTGCAGCTGGTTCAGCACGTAGTCCAGATCACCAAAGATACATCCTGCGCGCACGCGACTGACCAGTTCACGACTCTGGCGGTGGTTGGCGACGCTGTTTGATCGGTTGCTGTTGCTCGTGAAGCTCGACACAATCGAGCTAACACTGATACCGCGCGTGCGACCGTTCAGTGCGGTTGACTGGCTCAGCGTAAGCAGCGTGACTTGGCCACGCAGAAGCACGTACCAGGCGTCCGACTGCTCGGCAATGTCGAAGATCTGGTCCTCCTCCCTCCACTCGCGGATTTCGAAATACGCTTCCAAGTCCTCCAGAGCACTGGATTGGGACACGGTTTGCCGTCTTTCGTCCGTCAGGTACGCCGAGAAAATCTGCTTGAGCGAGAGCAGGCGGGACTCGAATGGCGAGCAGTACAGTTTCAGTCCGGACTCGGACGATCTCTTTCGAGCGGCCGACAGGATCAGCTGCTGCTCGCACCAGTCGAGCGCGAGATCGAGGTCCGACGTCACGTAAAACTCCTCCCTGTCGCTGCTACGGCTTGGCGGGAGAACATCGTTGGCGCGCAGCAGAAACTCCACGTCCGCGCTCATTCCGCAGTAGACGGCAGTGATGTTGTGGTGGCTGAAGAGCAGCTTTAGCGCTAGAAAGCAGGAGCGAGCCGCCGTCGCATCCAAGCCGCTCACGCGCGAAAAGTCAAAGACCACGAACCGAGTTGGCTGTTGCGGTTGCTGGTGGTCTTCGCTATCCAGGAGATGAGAAGAAGTAGTAGCATCGCTGTCAAGGCTCACCAGCCGCAGCGTTGGATCGTAGCGAGCACCAAGCCTTGTCGATGCAAGCAGCGGCAAAGTCTCGCCATTGCCGTTGACAATGCGAGTGGTGTGCCTTGGGCTTTTGCTCTTGTTGTTCTTGCTTGGACGCAGCACATACACAGCGCGTTTAACGCAGTTCTGGATGCGCGTCGCCGATCCGAAGAAGATGTGGCCTTGCAGCTCCACCGTCACAATCGCGCGTTGCTTTACATTCGCCGCGTCGTGGTGGCGGTGGTCACGACCTCCGTGCGCGTGCAGCAGCTCGTGCTGCTCTGCGTTCCGGATCACGTTGCTGGACTTGTCGACGATGCGCACGACCTGCGACTTGGCGTACTCCACGAGAAAACACAACGCCGCCAGTGCGACACCGAGCGCGAGTCCCATCTGCACTCCCAACGCATTCAGAAAGCAGAACGTGCCCAGCACAGTCACGTACTCCGGCACGAGTAGCTTGTAGTACACGCCAAAGAGCCACGTCTTGAGCAGTTCAATGCCGATGAAGATCATCACCGAGCCGAAGAGAAACTTCGGGATCACGGTCGTGAGCGCGAACGGCGTCAGCGCGATCCCTAGTTCACACATCGCCAGCGAGAGCCCGATCAGGCGCGACAAACCTGGATGAGTCGCTTCTTGTGCGCTCGGGTGGAACCGGTAGCTGAAGATCGTCTGGCTGAAGATGTACGAGCCCGTGCAGCCGCCCGTGAGTCCGCTGATCAAGTTGGACGTGCCGACCGTTTGCAGTTGCTCATTGTAGTTCATCGTGCTCCCCGTGCCCATGCAGATCGACGCGATGTCCAGCGATGACGCAAACGCGATCATCACAAACATGCTCAGCAACGTTGGCAGCTGCATTGGGAACATGACGCGCCAGTGGATCTTCTCGAAATCGAAGAGCTTGTAGACGTCGAGCAGCGAGATCGTCGGTCCTTCCTGCGCGAGGAACCCGCCCTCTCTTGCGTCCTCCAGACTCGTGCGCGTGATCGCAAGCGCGAGGAAGAACGCGACCGGGATCACAACGAGGCACCCTGGAAACACGACAAAATGGTGATACCGCGCTGTGATCAGCGACAACAAAACGCCACACGCTAAGCCAGGCAGCGCCAATACCAAGCACTCGGTGGCAAACAGCTGAGCCCAGGACCGAAGCCCGACGATCGTGAGTCCGGTCATGAGCGACACGCCGCCTTTGATCATGAAGAAGCCGATATACGCCAAGTACCCCCCGATGACCGGCGTTGGCAGGTACTGTACGAGCGACGCCAGGCGCGCCTTGCCCGTCAGGATCAGTCCGAGACCGACGAGGACCGTGCAGATGCTCAGATGCACCACGACCGTCGCGACGCGCTCCTCGATCGGCACCGCGTCGCCGAGCTCCGTCATGATTGACGTCGCCATGGTCGAGAGGAAGATCAGCCCCGCGTCCTGCACTTGGCCGATCGCAAACGGCAGCGGCGACAGGTACGAGATGACGAACTGGTGCACGATGCTCGAGACGAACAGGAGCTTGGTGAGCATGGGCATGACCGGCGCGAACCCGGGGTGGCTGTAGATGATCGTGGCGAACCCGATCATGCACGGACAGAGCACGACCGCGATGATGCCGCCGCAGAGCACGGCCTGCAGCGCACCCTGCACGACAAACAGCCCGGGACTCTCTTTGGTGCGCTGCATGTGGCGGCGGTCAATCTGTGAAGGTGACGATAATGTCGGCAGTCGTGAGGCGGGCGGAGATCGCGGGAGGAAGGCGCTGTCTTGGAGCTCCTCGTCTTGATCGTCGTCGAAGCACGGGCGGCCGGAGCTGCCGTCCACTGTCACGTGTGTGGGCGAGAACGACGGACGCATGACGAGTGAGCGAGTAGCGCTAACGAAGCTCTTGGTGCCGTTGGCGAGCTGCTTGCTGTCTTTCTTCTGTGTGTGTATGAGCAGAGAGAATCATGCACGGGACAAGAGCCGCCACGCGAGTGAGCTGCGCAGCTCACCTAACGAGTGACATGCAAAGACACGCTAAGATTTCACACGGAGATACGCACGTCTCGGACGAGCAGAGTATGAGCTGGCGCTCGCATGGAGTTTGCATTCGGTCGTTTGAGCACGAATGCGTGTTCCAGTGGTTTTTGCGATCTTAAAAAGCGTAATTAAGCGCATTGAGCGCGACCCTTCCGGACACGAGCACGCATTTACGCTGGTTTTCGGAAAGATTCACGGGAAGAAAAACGAGATCAATCCGATTGGATAAATTCAAGCACAGCATGAAACTTGGCGGTGCAGAGTGCGTCAGGTCCATTTGCGTTCAGAAACTGCGCACCGATGGTGCTGACCTCCTGCAGAGTGAGCAGTGCTACAAACAGCACGATGTCCTACACGTTGGCATGCGCGAGGATGCCATTCCAGCGAACTTACCACATACGCGCGGGGGGATGGCTGGAAGCGAGTGCAGTTGGAGCTGCCAGCACTCTTAGCAGCAAGTAGGAGAGGTGGCGGCGTGAAAAGACATTGAGCGACGTTGTGCTTACTTCTCAATTCGCACTCGACTGAGCAGCACACCAACGTCCAAGCCACCAGAGCATCAGCGGGCTGAACCAAGTATCATCAACCCGGTGCGTACGCCACTTTCGAGCACAACCTGTGTGATAAACATTTACTTACCGCTGAGCTACCATACTATCATTCTTGCCACAGTCGCCCAGCGCAACTAAACCCCAAGTGCTCCCAGTCGCCCGCACTCCACATTACAGCAAGCCAGAGGCGATCGAACGCGAAGCCGCGAGGAGATATGCGAGCGACTTCGCAAGACAGATCTCTTTCGAGATGATCAAGGCCGAATGGTGATTCTCCTGGAAACGCTGCGCGTGATCAACAACAATCAGGCTTATCGATTTGTCGAATACGAAGAGGCCAGGATCATTCGAACCTCACAATGGCAAAGCAGCTTCAAATCGCCTTCAACGCAAAGGTCGTCTCGCACTCGATCGTGGAATTGTATGCGTCCACGAAGAAGGAATTTGTGAGCTACATTCAAGAGCACCGAGCGAGCAAGTCGGCCTGCTTCTCCATCGTCGCAGACTTTTGGACCTCGAAAGTCCAGTGCACGAGATTTCTCGGCTTGCGGCTCTACTTTGTCGACAACAACTGGGAATTCAGTTCGATCCTACTCGGGACCTGACACTTTGATCCTGACTGCGGTGAGCGATCTACTAGCATCCGTGGCCCTTTTCAGAGGTGGATCACCGATGTCCTGCACGACTTCGGTTTGGAGAGAGGTGATCTCTTTGGGGCTGCCAGCGACGCCGGGCCAGACGTCAAGTGGATGCTACGACATGGCCTCCAGCTTCAGTGGGAATGGTGCCTCCCACACCTCACGAACGCGGTCACGAAGATGGCGTGCGGCATGGTTGGCGACGCGACCAGGTCCAAGAACCGCGAAATGACGAACTTGATCAGCCGAGTTGCCGACACGGTCTACCAGGTCAAACATGTCGAGGTCGTGGGATCTCTATTCGCGCATCTGTGGGAGATGCATGGTGACGACAAGTCGCAGTAGCTCCTAACCTACAAATCGCATCGATTTATGGGTCTTACACGCGTTGTGCAGCGCATCCTCGAGGAGTGAATACCTCTTGAAGCCTGGTTTGAAGAACGCATCGAAGAAGCATGCTGCCACCGCAAGTCGCCGCCGTCGCCGTTTCCATTGACCAGAGACAAAGAAGACCTTGTTCAACTCCTCTCTCTTCTCGCTCCAATCACTGATACCAACAAAAAGAGCCAGGCGGAGAGCGCGAATCAAGTCGACGTGTTGCTCTCGCTATACAAATTGCGGCTTACAGTGCTGGATAAATCGAGGGAGCTGAAGAGCTACAAGTGGACGACCCAAACCCCGGTATGCATCTCCGAGTTGAGGCCATTAGCAACAAACACGCGTTTGCTGCTTCGTGCTGTTCCAGAAGAATTTTTCTTTCGCTACACCGAGCGATCTGGGATCCGCACCTCGGCTTTCATTCCGGAAATGCAAATGCTTCTACACTCCACCTTCAAGAACATGGATGGAGCTTTGATAAAGGCCGTCTTTGTCTGCAACGCGGATCTTGGCGTGTCGCTGCCAGCGACACAAAGAACATTCGACAGTATCAAGACGACGATCTTTGCAAAGATAAAGGCGGTTATGCAAGTGGTGAGCACATACTAAACCGCAGACGTGACGAATGTTCCGCGCACGGAGCTTGCAGTGTTTTCTGAGGGACTAATGGAGCTCTTTTCGACACCTCAAAGCACTGAGGTGCCAGTCGACATCTGCCAGGGTCGCATTGAAGAGGAACTCGAACGCTGGATGTGCGAGCCAAGCGCGTTACGACGGACTGAGAGCGGTGCGCCAGAATCCGTGCTCGCGTTCTGGCGCCGTGAATATGAGAGTGGTGCCTATGTCTATCTGCCAAGAGTGGCGAGGATTCTCTTTGCCGCGCCAGCATCGTCCGCGCAGACCGAACGCGATTTTGGAGTGAGTGGCATGATCGTCACTGCTCAGCGTAGCAGTATCGCACCTCACAATGTAGACATGTGCTCATTCCTTAACCGGAACCAAGAGCATGTGGACGTCACTTAATGTGCGAAGATCAAGACTGAAGATCTGCTTGACCGCATCCCATCGAATGTTCTGGTGAACTTGCAGACAAGCGAAAACGCGGATTTTTCTGGCATCTTGGCAACGGTCATCGCAGACCCCACGTTCCTGGACGATGACGAATGAACAACTAGCGCAGAGCAACTTCATATGTGTTTCATGTAGGATGCATGTTTTCAGCTTCGATACGCGGTAATCGCTTTCTTGCCATTTGGTTTTGCTTTCGTTGATTGTGCGGCAATCAGCGACTTCATCCTCTTTGGCGTCATCTTCGCGAGCTGCTCGATCGCCTTGAGAATCTGCTTCTGCGCGCATGAGGCTGCGTTGGCTTTTTCTTTGAGTCTGTTTTTGTGAGAAGTCTTCATTGCCCGAGCTCGCGCCTCAACTCGTGCCTTCACTTCGGATTGAGCTTTAGCTAGTGCTTGGAGTACTAAGATACTAGCCCCAATATTGGATCCTGGATTGCGTTGGTGCT
>JAADVK010000840.1:0-15661 GCA_023334975.1 Globisporangium sylvaticum | reverse complement strand
TCCACAGCTCCGTCGATCTGTTGCTGGGAGTTATCCACACCCTAGAGCTGCTTTGGGCTCGACACGCTCCATTCCTGCAACACAACAAACAGATCACACAGAAAAATTGTAAGGACGTTGAGTTCCAAGAGTTCCAATTGCCGATCACCGCCTTGTAATTCCAACATCAAAACAAAACTCACCGGCACGAGCGGACCAAGGTCCTGGACGTCCCACGCGAGGAACTTGGAGAGTCCGACGGCAGCCACGACGCTCTGGCACATGTGGCCGATCGCGATGTCACCCGCTTCGATCGTGGACGAGAACATTCTTGCTGTTGTTGTTGTTGCTGTTGTTGTTGTTGAGGGATGGAAGCTTGAGCGTTAGTTGCTTGGGGGTGGCTTGGAGGAAGCAAATTCGAGAACGAGCTCAACAGATTCAGATCCAAGCAGAGCTTACTCAGGCTCCACTCCACTCGAGGTGGGGATTCAGCAAGCGCCACGACCACGACCCAGGCACGACACAGCGAACCTTGACCACTTGTGGCTCGTGGTCAATCAGAAGATCGCAAGGCGCTCAAAGTTTCTTCGCACTGTCTGGATTCTCCTTCAGAACGGATACACTTCCAAAAACTAACGCTGGTGTGTGTGTGTGTGTGTGTGTGAACTGCCAAATCAGGTTGCTAGAACAGCTTGATTTGATTTTTCGCAGCCAAAATCATTTTGGACCTCCAGCTTTCCACTCATTTGCTTTTTTGACGGCAAGCGTATCAGTTTTGTGTGACCAGCGAGGTCGTCAGCGCACACCCTCTTTTGACAGACTGACTGGCAAATCCTGATGAGAGAATTCGGCTTTCGATTTACAAAGCGATGGTCTCAAATACCGCCGTCATAGAAATTGGCTTGACTTCGAACCGAAAAATCCTGAATCAAAGCAGACCTCTGGGGCTCTTGATGGCGTGTAGCAACTTGATACACGTTCTGTATCCACTTGAAGCGCGCAAACCATGTTTGCTTAATTTGTAGAGGGAGGTCGCTTGCTCTGAACCAAGACTGAGCACATTAACCAGGAGTGCTTCGTGTGTCGCGACTGCTTTGGCTCGCTCATTCTCCAATTTGCTTCGTCCAAGCCACAGCATCCAACTGTCAATTTACAGTAAAGCTGCTACTCCCAAGCCTCACCACCACCACCAACAACAACAACAGCAACAGCAAGAATGTTCTCGTCCACGATCGAAGCGGGTGACATCGCGATCGGCCACATGTGCCAGAGCGTCGTGGCTGCCGTCGGACTCTCCAAGTTCCTTGCGTGGGACGTCCAGGACCTCGGTCCGCTTGTACCAGTGTGTGGTGTTGGCTAGTATTAACTGGAGGTCACTAATCGACATTTCATTTGGGGAATTTGGACGTAAAGTATTTACAATGGCTTGTTGCTGTGCTACAGGAATGGAGCGTGTCGAGTCCAAAGCATCTCGGCGTGAATAACGCAAGCCCCAGTCGATCCGAAGTCGCCTGAATATCTTCCCAACTTTCGATTGACACTCCAGTCGACTGTACGTCAACAAGACATAGCTAGAAACCAAGAACAATGTACCATTAGAGCTTCTCTATCGTGGCCTTCCTCATAAATCCAATTCACCAACCCGAATCAATCGGATCAAGTGTGCCTCTATTGCTCTCTCCTTGCGATTGATGTCACCACACTTTTAGAGTCACGAACACAGCTGGCTCACCTTCGCGCAACCTGATCAACCCAAGAAACACTCTTATTTACCACACAACAGATCCACATATTAGAAACAGTGTTCGGATTCTTTTTCTTTCGTAAATCAGAACACCATTTGGATTTTATTTTCCTTCGAAGGTCGTCTGACTGACAGGGATGCGAGCTCATTTTGAAATCCACCAAAGCTGCGAACAAGCGGAAGGCCAAAACAGGCTAATCAAGCTGCTCTGCCCCCCGCGAAGAAGAATGACGACAGCAGCGACGCTGAGCGATCTGCCCGTGGACTCGTGGTCCGCGATCGCGCGCTTTCTGACTGGCGCCGACCTCTTCCGGCTCGCGTGCGTCAGTCGCTGGAGCTGGCAGAGCTTCTCGCAGGACGAGTACTGGCGCGACCGCCTCACTCATGAAGAGGACGCACGTGCTGCCATTGAAGAAGCAGGAACAGGAGCAACAACTACAGCGCTCCAGCAGTACATGCGCGCGTTCTCGTTCAAGTTCTATGGTCTCGCTAAGGACCCGCAAAAACAGCCTTCGCGAGGCGTGTGCGCAGAGATTGCCGCGTTCGCGAATGAAGTGATCCGACAACACCAGCCATTCGCGTTCGATGTGTGGTTTTGCCTACGAGACGGCAGAAATAGTGGTGACAGCGACACCAACAGCAGTGATAAGTACGTCGGAGGCGTCCTGTTCGGCGCTCAGTCCGTTGAGTACGAGAACCCTTACTGGGCACACTACCACCAGCAGTACGTCGTCGTGAGCTCCGACAGGAAGCTGTTCTGCTCGGTGATGAACGAAAAGCCCGAGATCGCGTCCGACCTGGAGCTCAACCGCTGGCACCACTTGGCGCTTACGTTCTGCGAAGGAATGCAGCGAGTGTACTTGGACGGACAACTTGTGAGCTCGCTGGTGGATCGCTTGCACTATGAGTGGGAGTATGCACCCCACGTCCAAATCGGCACGGGCTGCATCACCGCGGGCGATGGACAGTTCCCCGAGCCGCAGTGCTGCGGCTGGTTCCCGTTCAACGGGCTAATCGACGACTTTCGGTTCTGGCTGCATGAGCTGACAGCAGAGGACGTGCGCAACCTGGCACAAGGGAACGTGGAGCGTGTGGCATGGCGACCGATGTATTCGCTCAAGCGCGACCTGGTCTTCTTTTCGCCGCAACGACCGGGAAAAGTGGGCTGCTCGCGGCCCAAAGAGCAGCTTGCCGAGTCGCTCTACCGTCGGCGTGAACGAGCTCCAGAACAATAACGCTAGGGAACCCACTTGAGGTTGTTGAATGCCTTCGCTTGAATCTTGGTTGGTTGCAGTCATTGTGAGTCACAGTGAGCTGCTAAGCGTTGATTGGCTAAAAACATGCCAATTTGAGTACCTGTTTAAAAGCTGTGGACTCCCAGCTTCCTTAATAAGATGAAGTCTACGGGAGAGCAGTTCAACCTGTCGAAGTGGAATCAACACGCCTAAAGTGTCAAAAGTGGAACCCAATTTCTTACCCAGGATCTGTGTGACTGGCGCACTTCCGCATTCTTCATTCACACTAGAAAATGGTGCGCACCAAGGCCAAGACGAGAGGCAGCGCCGCTGCGCCTGCGATGGCGCTCGCGCGCACGTGGACGCACATCCCGAAGCTCGTGGTGTTCGACCTGGACTTCACGCTCTGGCAGCCCGAGATGTACGAGCTCTACGGCGCGCCGTTCAAGAAGAACCCGTCGACCGGCGCCGTGACCGACCGGAACGGCGAGGAGGTGCACTTCTTTCCGGCGGTGCACGCCGTGCTGAGCCTCCTGGAGCTCGATCCGCAGTTCAAGCACGACACCGAGGTGGCAGTGGCGTCCAAGACCACGGAGCCCAAGTGGGCCAAGACGTGCATGCGGCTCATGGACGTAACTCTTCAGTATGGTGGCGGCGGTGAGGGCGACCAAGGTACTGCTGCTGCTCCACCTGTGACGATGAAGTCCCTACAGAGCATCGTGGACTACGAGGCGATCTATCCGCGCAACAAGCGCGTGCACTTTGAGCAGCTCAAGGAGCAGAGCGGCGTGGCATACGAGGACATGCTCTTCTTCGACAACGAGTACGGCAACATCCGCGACATCTCCAAGCTCGGCGTGGTCTGCGCCTACTGCCCGCGGGGCCTGAGCGACGGCGCGTGGCTGCAGGGCATGGAGGCCTTCCAGCAGTCCAAGGGGTGAAGAGAGCTAGCTCCTCATGACACTCGTGTGTATCGAACGACTGTGTATTTTGCATATCTATCTAGGCAAATTTGCCTCTTCCTGTTGCGTGCCTCATCACCAGGCAGCAACTGGAAAGGAGCCTCAGATTGGCGAATGACCAACCTAACTATCAAATGGCATGGTGCATTGGTCCTTTGTGTAAGGTGTAAGACGTGCCTTGTAATTGCATACCCAGAACTTATCATATACGCTGCGCTTATGAAAGCAAGACTGGTTCGTGCCAGCCTTGAGAAGCCCTGTCCAGTTGCTTGGTCATCGTGGTGTAAGCGTCGTACTCATCGCGCGAGGTGGTCCTGCAGAGAGATAGAGATAGATAGAAAGCATTGCAGATAAGAACCATTAAGGAATAGTTGGCTTAGAAGAGCCAATACCACAATTATGACAAGGGCAGCTAGGTGCTGTGCTTACATGCGCACTCGCTCCAGGAACGCTCGGAACTGCTCGAAGTTTCCCTGGTCCACAAAGTTCCCAGCAATCGCGACAGTCTGTTGCAGAGTACAAACCAACCGCTCTATCGAATTAGCTTGGCATCATTGACGATATACACACACAGCAAGACGAGTTTGTGTTCGTACAGTGTCCAGGTTGCGCACTTGGTGGGGGCAGTCGGCCGGGATGAACAGCACTTCACCCGTCTCCAGAACGTCTTCAAATACCTCATTATCGTCCGAGAGCGACGTGAAATCACCACTTGATGATCCACTGCAGCTATCTTCATAGTTCTCGTTCATGAGATCCGCGCCAAATCGGCCCTCGGACGGGTTCTCAAGCGTCGGCACGCGCTCAAAGAGAGCTGCGCGCGACGACGGTCTGGCGATCACCCAGCGCTTGCGGCCCTGGAGCAGCGCCACCCACGCGGCGCTCGAGCCCCAGTCCGCGTGGAGCCCCGACTTGGTGGTTGGTCCGCCGATGAAGAGACTCGGCCAGTAGCCGTTCTGCTTGATGTCGATCTTCGGCAGCAAATCGCGCGTGAAGAAGCGCGGGATCGTGAGGTTTGCCAGCAACTTGGGGCAGAACCGCGCGATGCTCATGACGTGGAGGTACAGATCCGCGTAGCTCTTGGGCCTGTTGGAAAGGCACGTAGAGATTGTGAGAGAGTGAGTGGCTTGAATACTCATACCTCGGTTCCCAGAACTCACCATCCGGAGTTGTGTTGTGAACCCGAGGAGTTGGTTACATCGTCGATGAAGTCCTTCAATTCGGCATACGTCACCGGTTTGATGCCAGCCCAGGTACTACTGCTGGAACGTCCACCACTTTGACTTGATGGCGTGGCCTTCTGCTGGGCTTTGAGGACCACCTCTGTGTCTCCACACGTGGCTCGAATCGACTCGAGCGTCATGTCCGAAGTCTTCAGTCCCGTGGAGATGACGGGCGTGGCGCTCTTTGCGCACTCGAGGTACTGCGCATACGTGCAGGTTGAAGCGTTAACACGAAGAATGCGTCGCCGAGGCGTCTTGCTGGCGTTCTTGTTGATACTTTCTTTCTCACTCTTCACTTTGGTATCCGTCCAAATCCATTCTCCTTCACGACGCCTTGCAGCCATCTTCTCTCTCCACAGCTCCGAGTCCCTTTTCTCCAGGTACCGGATCCGCCGCTCGCTGTCGTGGCTCGCAGCGAGCGCTTCCCACTGCAAATCTTGGAGTTGGCGCGCTTTCTCGTCGACAACTGCCTGCAAGTGCTCGTTCTTGCGGCGAAGGACGCGGATTGCGTCCTCTAATGTGCTGAGAGCGTCCAGGCGCTGCACGACAGTGTCTGCGTTGACGAGACCCTGCTTTGCTGCTTGCATCTCGAGCGTCAGGACCTAGCGCACAGATTCAGATTAGTGCCGTCTTGGTTTGCCTCTGGATGGGTGGTAGGTCTGCTTTCAATGGCAGAGACCGAGGCTATCCCTCCCATCTAAGCAGGCACAACGTACTTTTTTGTGGAGGTGCCGTCTCAGATCGCTGCAGCCGCGGTACTCCACTTGGAACTGCTCGCAGAGCCGCGTCACCCGGTGGTCCAGCCATTGAAAGTCGCCACGATGCACCACAACATGCAGAGATAATACATGAAATGGATAATTGCCACACCATATACACACCAGTCAGTCAATCAGCAAAGGGTAGCACTCGCTACCTCGCTCCCTTCGTGTCTATCCATCCAGTCAAACGAACCCTCAGTTGCATGGTCTTCTTCTCGTTCCGGCCTCCGAGATGGCGCACATTGACTGTGATGTAGCCCAGTCTCCCCGAGGAGCCTACTGACGGCTCGACTTGAGCCTCGCAGGAGGTTGGCTCTGTGGTATCCCCACCACTACTACTAGCGGACTCGCCACCTCCGCTTGCGTACGAGTCATCGTTCACGGACTTGAGGCTCAGGAACGTGTCGACTGCCCAGCGATGCAGCGGCTCTGGTTCATATAGCGAATCACCTATAGCACATACCACCACCACAGCACAGCTATGCGCAAGCAGCACTAGCACTAATACAAATAATGATGGCGTTGCCATCTCGTAATCACGTGTGACTCGTCAAGATCGCGAAGGTGGTCATTGAATTGATCGATCAAAGTCTCTGAAAGGTCGCGTGAGGTTGCGCGAAGGTCGCACGAACGCCAAAGCGTGTTGACCAGCAAAATAAATAGGCGGTTCAGTTGAAATTGATTGACAAGCATCAGCAATTGAATTGATAGATAGATCGAGAACGATGACGGAGCCAAAGCGCCACGTCTCGCGGTGGCACGCGGCCCCTGCGCCAGTAGCAGCAGCTGACGGTGAAACTGATGGTGCTGCTGCTGCTGAAGCGCAACCGGAGGTGTCGCTGCGCTACCTGAACGAGTTCGTGGGCAAACTGCAGTGCGCGTCGGCGCTGCTCGACCACAAGCTCTACCCGGACGCCAAGGAGATCACCGAGGTCCGTCAGTTGCATTAAACAGCTTACTCTCTGTGAATGAGCTGGTGGTTTCTCATGTGTACGTGTGTGTGTGTGTGTTCATGCGCTTGTTTAGAGCATGGGCGTGTTCAATGCCGTGCGCAAGTACGTGCTGCAGGATGACCAGGAAGCCGCGGCGGAGCATGTTGCAGCATTGGCAGCTGGAGACTCGACGGCCACGCCTGCCCCAAAGGCGGACGGCATCGTCGTCGTGGGCGACGGCAGCACGCGTGGGTGATATCTCGTTATTGCATTCAGATAGCAGATACGTTGTGGTCTAACAGTGTTGCGTGTCCTTACAGCTCGCACGGCGGCGATGTTTGCACACCGCCTGCGCCACTGGAAGAGCTACAGCATCGACCCGGCGATGGAGTACCGGTCCTCCGAGGTGAAGTTCACATACAGCACCTGTCTGAGCTGTTGGCGCCTTGTCTAACTAGCTACCTGGTTGATACTGTACCTACCTTGCTGTATGCAGCGCTCTTTGGGCTGGGAGACCATCTCGAACCTGGTCGTGATCCGCAACAAGATTGAGAAAGTGCGCATCACGCTCCGTCGCGCGATCGTCGTGCTCGTGCACGCGCACGTGACGCTCGAGCAGGCGCTGAGCGCCGTGGACGCCGAGACGATCGTCGGCGTCGTCACGCTCCCGTGCTGCAACTGGTTCAGCAAGCAGGAGGTGCTCTTTGGGCGGCTTCCGGACCTGGTCTACGACGACTTTAGCATCCTCTCGGACAAGCGCGAGGTGCGCATCTGGGCCGGCGGCGAACGCAAGGCTACTAGCAGCTCTGACGAGGCTTCGTCGCCAAGCAGCATCGTGATTTCGGACGCGGAGATCAAGGTCTGCATTCCGAAAACCTTCCGTGTTGGCAAAGAGCTAGTAGGAGCAGATCTAGAAGGGGACAACTCGCTTGCTATTGTTGAGAGTAGAGACCTGAGTGTGAAGGCAGCAGCGGAAGCCAAGTACGCCAAGGTGTTCAGCATCCTCAAGGACCTGCTGCTCTCGACAAAGTCTCAACAAGAGCCGATTTCTACAGAACAACCACAACCACAACAGCAACAAACGCAGCTCCCAGTCGAGTTGAAGCCTCGCCTGACGCCAGAGTCGCACACCCTTGTGCTTGATTCCCGCGCAGCAAAGGCGGTTGCCTCTGGGCTTCTCGGTGATGGACACCGCCACGTGTACATCCTGGGCGAGCCAACTGAGATCGTGACCAGGACCACGTTACAAGACGGCAACGAAGACAACGCGTTCCAGCAAGAAGCTATGACGATCCCACTGTTCAAGCTGATTTTGAATCAGTCAGAGGTGATTATTGAAGAACTCCAGGGCTCAATTCGCATCGCCACCAAGGAACTGACACTCGAGAACCTAGAAAACGAAGACGACGATGTCAACAGCGGCTTTGACGTCACTTTCCAGTCGCACGTGTCGACTTTCGAGCGAATCGACTGCGTGGTCGACAACCGCTTTCTATACCACGGCTTCCGTGGCGAGAGCCGAAACGCGGCGCTGCTCCGAAAGCTCTGCTCGCTCGTGCACCGCGTCGCAGCGACTGCGAGAAGCAGTGGCGACCATCAGAGCATTTCGCCGTCAGCGTCCTTGATCTGCGTCACGCCGCGCAGGAACTGGCGCAAGAAGGACTACCTGAGCCACGAGGCGCTCCAGTTTGAAGTGCAGGGTGTGCCAGTGAAGCAGCGACTGCCGGAGTCCTGGGAACTGAAAGACCGCTCGAAGCGCGACCAGGAGCTCACGTTCATCTACTGCTGCAGGAAGATCCACCGCGGCGACGCCGACCGCAAACAGGCCACGCGCGAGCTGGAAACCCAGCAGAGCATGAAGGACACGGTGCTGGCGATGAAGCAGACGATGCAGGAGGACTTTGACGCGGTGGAGAAGGCGATCAAAGAGAGCAGCAGCGGCTATGGAGATAATAAGACGATCCAAGAGCTGTCCGTGCAGCAGGTGATTGAACTGGCGCCACAGGCAGCCGAGATCGACCCGAGCGTTGTCGCAGACCGCACGTACGTCCAGGTACTCGGAGAGATCAGCAACGTGCGCCGATACACCAAGGGCATGGCGTTCCTCTCGCTCGCACCGCCGCAATTCGAATTGGAGGTCGATGCGGAGTCGAGAAACTCGGAGTTCGATCCAAGGAACCCGCTGCAGGTGTTTCTGCAGCTCCAGGAGCTCAAGTGGTCGCCAGAGCTCTTCCGTGACGTGCTGCTCATGCTGCACACTGGGGACCAAGTGCGCGTGCTCGGCTTCCTCAAGAAGAGCGAGCGTGGGACTCCCGTGCTCTCGGTCGCTGCGATCGCGTTCGTGCGCGGTGAGTTTGAAGCCTACGCCTAGTTTAGGCCAAGTGAGATCTTGGCGAAGTGAGACTTTGATTCGACGAGGTACGTACCGGGACCTAGGTACCTAGAGGCAGGTGAAAAATGGTTGGTGGAGAAATGCTGAATAGATACTATTGATACATATAGATACATGGACAAATTCTTACAAAACTTGATACTTCAAAGTAGGTTGCTACACACTCAGGCGCGAATACTGGAGGTAGCTCGCGTACGGGTAGCTGAGCGCGTACAGCACGAGGAAGACGCCGAGCGCGACGCGGCTGTAGCCTCCGTAGATGCGCAGCTGCTGCGCGTCCAGTTTCTGCTGCGGACAGAAGAACAGCGCAGTCAGACTCAGGAGCTTGATGCCCGTGAGCACCAGCACCCAGTGAAACACCTTTGAGTTTGTGCCGGCGGTAGGATGCACTGCCGCGACGTCGCTAAGGTTGATCTTGAGCCCCTCAGCGTCGTCCATGATCGCATCGGAAAGCTGGGCACCGAGCGCCTTGACGATCGCCTGGAAGGAGCTCAGCAGCCCGAAGATCGTGCCTTCCGAGCCGATCTGCGCCACTTCGATCGTCGGAATGAACGCCGAGAAGAGCAGCAGCACGCGGAACGCGGCGCGCAGCACGCTCATCACCACTACGATCCACGGCTGCTGCCGCACCACATCGAGCGCCACGAGCGAGTTGCCTGCAAAGTATAGCAGCGTCCACGAGACGATCACGCCGGCCGTGGTCTTGATCCAGCTGGCGTTCACGCCAAACCATTTCCACAACAGCAGCGCGACCACAAACGCGGTGTCGCTGAGCACCGACTGCGTGAGTTTCCCCTGAGCAGACTGCTGGTTCCAGATCGCGAGCGCGCGACCCACGTCATTGTACTCGAGGAACGAGAAGAAGTAGAGCACGCAGTTGAACGCGATGAGCTGCCAGATCGCCTTCTGCTGTGCGCTGCGCCAGAACTGCCGGCAGGTTTCCACGAACTGCGACTTGGCCGCATGGACCCCGAGTTTCTCTTCGCGGGCGTGGTGAAGCACGAACGGGATCGGCGCGAGCGCTAGGACACTCAGGTGCAGGACGAACAGCTTGGCTTGGTTTGGGGTCACGTCCAGCTCCACGTCTTTGCGGCTTGAGTACTGCGCCGAGATGCCGCTGAGCTTCACGAGCGTGTGCGCACACACCTGAGCGCCGATGCGCAGGATCTGGTACGTGGCGACCAAGCGGCCGCGCCGATGGAGCTCCTCCTGCTGCGAGAGCTCGACGACGCGGATGTCGGTCGCGTTCGTGAGCACCACGAGGAAGAGCATCGCGCCAGTGATGCACGCGATCGCGGCGTTCGCAGGCGGCAGGTCAGTCCCAAAGATGGACTCAGAGAACTGGAGGAACACGAAGAGCGCGCACCAGAAGGCGCTCACAGCCACCCAACCGCAGAGGACGTATCCGTTGCGGCGATACCGGAACGGCGCGTACGAGTCCGAGAGGAGCCCTAGAGCCAGTACGATGGACCACTGGAGGTGCAACAGATCCTTGAGACCCTGGACGGATTGTGGACGGATCCCTAGAGCGGAATAGGGAAAGCGCATGAGCACAAACTCGATCGCGACGTACATGTAACCCGAGCACGCGGCCGAGAGCGCGTAGCCGTAGTAGTGTTTCGAGAAGAGCGTCACGGCGCCGCCTTTGCGGAGCGCGCCGCCGAACGTCTGCATGCTGAAGAAGCCGTTGCTGTAACTATCCACTGCCATCATGGGCGTGAGCTGTCTTCGGTGGCCCTGGCCCTGACCCTGGTGGCGGTACTGCTGGTAGTCGAGCATCGCGGGGCAGTCTCTATTCATATTTGTACTGCAGCTGCTGATGTTAAACTCGTTGTCGTCGAAGGAGAGCACGATATCGGAGGACGGCAGCGTCTGGCACTCGGGCAGCTGGAGCAGACTGTTGGTGCCGAGCGTGTCCATGAACATCGCGACGTTGCTGCTGGTGTTGCTGCTGGCACTTGCATCGAGCTGCTTCATGTCGGTCTCACTTCTCACTGTCCGGAACTGAGCCTTTGCGAGGGTCTCTCGACGACGACGGAGGCTTTCTGCGAATGAGCTACTGGGTTGGGGATTCACTCGCCAGTTGATTCCGATTCCGAAGGGATGCCAACACCGAAGGGGTCGCCCTTCACATAGAGCGTGGTACGTGGTACGCTCCAGTCTTCGATTGATTGCTCATTGCGAGTGAGCGCGTCTGCCAACAGCGCACACACACTCACACTCACACAGACAACAGGCCCACCGAAGCTTCGCTTCGAATGAACGAAGAGTTTGTTGGTTCATGAAAGAAGTGCCCAAAGGTTAGGGCAAAGGGCGGAAAAACTCTCAGGAGTTTGGCTCCAGAACCACACGAAGAAAGACATTCGCACGCCACGCCCGACACGGCAAAATGAGCTCCCGGTGCCACTGTCCGAGCGAGGAACTGCGACTGTCGCGCTCGCGAATCGCACGTGAATCAGGATAAGAGCCACGACACCGCAACGTTGCGAAACAGCTGGGGAAGGTGAGTGAGCCTTTGGGTTCACAGAGTCCTGAAAACTCGCATTTTGTAAGGGTAATGTACCTAAAACATTGGTTGAGATCCTGAAATTATCCACCCTAAACTCCTAAAAACAGTTTTTAGAAGAGAATAACATCCTAATCCTACCATACTGTGCTACGATTGGCTGAAATTGACACGTGGCTTGAAATCGTCTCCTTCACGATGTTGCAAGCTGTGAATCAGAAACTGCTCCATGCTCCTCGACTCGCTGCTCGGCTCGCTGCTCAGCGAGTCAGCTGCTGGGGCGTTGGCTGATCCGCTTGGACGCCAGTCCACGATTATGGCAATCGACTCGGATTTGCTCAGTGGCCAAGATCTACCAATGCTTTGCTGAGAACTTTCTCTCACTTCCAATCAATGGTGCTGATAATGGTGCTCTCATCGTATTTCTAGTCTGTTCCAGCTAGAATACGGCCATCTATCTATCAAGTGTTGGGGGTCGTTTCTTTCGTTAGTTTAGGAAGTCTAGAGGCAAAATCGGCGGAGCTGAAAGTAGGTTGCCATGGGGTAGCTCCCAACGTACACCACTACGAATACAACCAGCGCGCGCCGACTGTAGCCTCCGTAGATGCGCAGCTGCTGTGCGTCCAGCTTCTGCTGCGGACAGAACCACAGTGCTGTCAAGCTCAGCAACTTGACGCCCGTCATCACCAGGATCCCCCAGAACACCGTGCGCTGGATGGGCGACGAGTTGGTCGTCAGGTCCTCGACTCGGATCACGAGTCCGCCATCGTCTCGAAGCGCCGTCATGAGCTGCGCGCCGAGCACCTTCGCGATGCTCTGGAACGAGCTCAACAGTCCGTAGATCGTTCCCTCGGAGCCCTGCTGCGCGACCTCAATGGTCGGTACGAACGCTGAGAGCAGCAATAGCACTCGGAGACCCACACGCAGCACACTCATTATTGCGGTGATCCATGGAGAGCGCACAACGTCGAATGCGACTAGCGAGTTGCCCGTGAAGTAGACCAGCGACCATGACACCAGCACAAAAGCAATGGTCGTGACCCAGTTGGCGTTCACACCGTAGTACTTCCAGAGCAGCAGCGCCACGACGAACACGCTGTCGTTGATCACCGAGCGCCAGAGACGCACTTGAGGGGATGAATCGGTCGTCCAGAACGCGATCGCTTTGCTCACTTCCGTGAAGTCCAACAGCGTGAAGAAGTAGAGCACGCAGTTGAACGCGATGAGGTGCCAGATCGCCTTCTGCTGCGCGCACCGCGTGAACTGCCGGCAGGTCTCGAGAAAGTGCGGCGCCGCAGTCTGAGGAGTGAGCTTCTCTTCCTGGGCGAACTTGACGAGGAACGAGATCGGTAGCAACGCGACGAGCACTAAGTGCAGGAAGAAGAACTGGATTGGGAACGGCAGCACCAGAGCGGAGAACGGTGGACTTCCTGTTGCTGACCTTGGTGATGATGAAACCGAGGTTGTGGAGGTTGTCATTGCGAGGACGAGCGCGTGCAGCGCCACCTGAGCACCGATGCGCACGCTCTGGTACGTGGCGACCAGGCGGCCGCGCGTGTACAGCTCCTCCTGCTGCGAGAGCTCGATGACGCGGATGTCGAGCGCGTTTGTCGCGATGACCAACGCGAGCATCGCAGCCGTGATCCCCACTACCGCGACTGCAGGAGGCGGCACTTGGGACCCGAAGACCTCGTCGGAGAACTGGAACAGCAGGAACAGCACCGTCCACACCAGACTCGCAACGACCCAGCCAAAGACGATGTACGCGTTCCGTCGATACCCGAACGGCGCATACGCGTCTGAGGCGAGTCCCAGACCCAGCACGACCGCCCACTGCAGGTTGAGCAAGCCCTGGACGTCTCGTGTGCTCTTCAAACCCAGGACCTCGGGCTGCAGCCGCATGAGCACGTACTCGATCGCCACGTACATGTACCCCGAGACGAGGGCCGAGAGCACGTACCCGGCATACGGTCTGGAGAAGAGCGTCGTGTGAGCCGAGCCTTTGCGGAGCCCTCCGTAGATGTGAGCCTGGAAGAACGCGTTGGTCGTGATGTCGTTGCCATTACCAGCGGTGGTCGGGGTAGTGTCGCCCGTGGCCGGGTTGTGCTGGTAGAACCCGAGGATCGCGTCGTCCTCGTCGCGAAGGAAGAAGCCGCGGCCGTCGTCGTCGATCGAGAACACGAGGTCCGACGAGTTGTACGTGCGGCGACTGCGCTGCGAGTTGGTAGTTACCGACACAGAGGACACCCCGCCATTCGAGTTGAGATACGCTGGTCGGGAGGCGAGCATCGGAGGGATACTGGAGGCTGGCGACACGAACACCACGGGCATGGACTCCGATACTAGTAACTAGGGCTGGGATCCTGTCGGGTCCTCAAGTTGTACGCGGCTGGGTGTGAATTCGAGACTGACGCGGAAGTCCACCGAAGTTCGGCTACCGTATTTCTGTTTGGTACCCACTTGACTCTGCACACGACAGGCTGCGAAGAGCCATAAGTGAGGGTAGATGGTGTGACCAACTCGGTACTGTTCCCTCAGGTGTAGGTGCACCTCTCTTGCTCTCTTTCGCGCTTTGCACCTCGATTATCCCAGATCATGCTGTCCCGTCAGATAGATTCACATGAACGCCACGCCACACGCGCACCACAACGAAAGCAGGGGGAGGTGGTGGGAAAGATAGGAGGGGATACAGTACCATAGAACAGGCAGTCAACACCCTGAAAGACAGGCATCATGTTACCTGTCCCCCCCATGTACATTTAGGATCTCTTTTGAGATGCACCGGCAAATAAGCGAGTTGCGATTCTGCTAACGATAACGACAAGTGGAGGCCGACTCGCAGTACAGTGGGGTGGAAATGCTACAGTACCTCGAGGCCAGAACCCCCAGTCACAATAACTTCGAGGTGTCGAAGTTGCACGCATACGTTAACATCAACCAACCTGCTTCTTCGGTGCTTGAGGTCGCACTTGGCACGCACTGCCGGATCACGTGGGATACCAAAGCAGGTTGAGGATACTTCTGGTGCGGTGGCGACTGGGAACCAACTTATTTGCGAGTTGCTCACTCTACAATATCAAACAAGACTCGAGAGAGAGCAAGGGGCATTAGAGCCTGGCTCCAGCGACAGGCGCCACAAACAAACAAACAAACAAACACGCGGCAGCCAACAACAACAAGAGCAACAAGTGTATCCACTTTCGCCCTCGAGGTCTCCCCCGACCAGATTGCGATTTTCTTGAGGGTGGTCGGATTGTGAGTAAAGGCTCGATCAGCATTCTGTGGTCGCGCGCGCAGTTGCCCAAGTTGAGTTGTTGCTCGAGCAACTTGACTTGTGTACGCCAGCCCCCACAAAAACAGATTCCAGTCATTGTATTGCGATTGAGAACATAGCACAGTACTGTACACCACGCTGAGAGCTCACCATACACTCACTACTGCTCCTGTCGAAGAGATTACCACTAGTAGAGTACGCATTTGGTATCAGCTGATACTCGACTCAAGTCCTTCGATACCAAACACACCATCGATGGATCTTGGCTGCCAGCAATGAATGGACGAATCCTCAGTTTGCCTGTGTCGCCTGTCGTGCGCTCTCTCTGAACTGAAAAAAGCTGATCGTCTTGACTCACAAACAAACCAACAGGGGCTGTCCTGTGTACACAAGTATGATCACCAAGCCGAAGGACAGGCGACGCTGTTTATGCTGGGCTCATACAGAGAGCTAGCCACGGTCTCCGTTGATGATGCCTTTCAGTATTAACACTTCCCTAGTTGCCAACTCTCAGCAGGTTCGGGTGGTCGGAGAAGACGAGATCGGCCCACTGCTGCTTGGCGATTTGCATCGCGTGGACCAAAATCTGCTTCTCGAGCACGAGCGTCTTGAGGGTCTGCTTCTCGCGACTGTTGTTATGTTCCGTCTCTTCT